>APFE030612699.1:186319-214818 GCA_000404065.3 Pinus taeda | reverse complement strand
GTAGTTCTTGATGCTTCTGTATAAAATTCTTGTCCTCCCATGTGGAATCTTCAGTGGGTAAGTTCTTCCACTTGATGAGATACTCTGAAATTGATTGATTTCGTAGCTGTTGGGTTCTTGTTTCCGTGACTCCTCCTGGTTCCAATATGATTTTTCCTTCCTCTTCAATTTCTGGCAATATTGTTTGAATTGGGATCTTTTGCAACTTTTGAATATGTGGCCATACTTCTTCATCCTTCTTCCATTCATCCCTTGCTTCATTTATCCAATCCGGTTGGATAATAGAAATAGCACAAAACAATGGTTCCACATCCTCATCCTTGAATAGTCTTCCCATTCGGTAAGGTTGCCATTTTTTAAGTGCATGTAGTATTGCCAACATTTCCTTCTCATAAATAGCTTGCCAATCACCTACATCAAAACATTTTTCACTACGATGTTGATCTACCTGTTGTTTCGTTTGATTTTGCACCAAAGTTGCGTTATCCTTTAAAAGTTGGAGAACTTGTTGTTGATGCTCGATGTGATCTTTCACTTCTTGAACATTTTTCTTCTTGATATGTCCTTCTATCTTGATAGTTTGAGGAGTGGTAATTTCGACCAATGAATTACAAGATATGGTTGGATTCATTTCTTCTTTCTTGATGCGATCTTTCACTTCTTGCACATTTTTCTTCTTGATATGTCCTTCTATCTTGATAGTTTGAGGAGTGGTAATTTCGAGCAATGAATTACAAGATATGGTTGGATTCATTTCTTCTTTCTTGATGCGATCTTTCACTTCTTGCACCTTTTTCTTCTTGATATGTCCTTCTATCTTGAGAGTTTGAGGAATAGTAATTCTTGCCAATGCTTTACAAGATATGGTCTGATTCATTTCTTCTTTCTCTGGGTTGGGGTCTTGGCGTATATCCTCTTCTTCTAGTGTTTCTTGATCCTTTTCTTCCTCTTCTTCATATTCTATGTAAAATAATTTCTTCTCAGCACACTTATGACCTTTAGTGCATTTGCTATCACAATTGTAACAAAGCCCTTTTTCTCTTTTTTCTTCCAATTGTTGTGGTGTAACCCTTTTAGGTTGTGGAAGGCTAGGAGAAACAACACTTCCATCTTTATAGTTGTGAGGGGTATGCTTCCTGGTTTCCGTAATTTTGCTTTCCACTATGTCACAAATCCCTTTTACTCTTTCCAATTGTTGTGGTGTTACTCTAAAGAAGGTGTTGCTCTTTGTATCCTCATAATGTGCTATCATTTCCTTTGTGGAAATTGACCACGTAACAAGTTGTTTACGAGAACAAAGCCCTTCATACCATAAAAATTGATCCGGTTCTAAATATGAAGATGTAATACATACCTTTTGTAACAATGGTACACCATGTAGATCAAAATATTGCTCCATCTGAAGTATCTAATTTACCGGATCCTTTCCATCAAACTTCCTCATCTTGCTTTTTCTTGATTTTAGGAGCGCAATCTTGAAACGACTGTAACTCTGTACTTTCAAATATTTAAGTTCTGAAATTGCGATCTATAGTATCCCTCTATGTCCTCTTTCCAATGCCACCAATCTGATCCAAATTGGATTCTCGAAGAAGGATTTATGCACAATCTCCCAAGATGACCTGATTATAGACTAGTTCAGTAGAGCTAACTTGTACGATGTGCCACAAGTCATAGTTTCGACCTTTGGCTCTGAAAAATATACAAAAGAAATTAAAATCCGTCCTCTTTCTATACCTTCTTATGAAATTTCAATCCGATGCTCAGAGAGAAAGTTATGACGATTTTCCCCAGGTCACCTATTTGGAATGAAATTCAGGAGTCTACAAGAAGACCAACTTCCTCAGATCATATCTCCGCAAATACAGCACGATCAACTTTGAAATTTGGACCAAAGATTCAGCACGATTGCTTCTCAAATAGTTTTTTGTTTTAGCTTCTGAAACATCAGAGAAAAAATTTATAGCGAAAATTCCACGATGACCTGTTTGGAGCAGCGAAACCCTAGAATCCAAAGCTCTAATACCAAATGTTATGTAACCAGCTCAAGAAAAAGATAGAAAAGATAGATCAACGCCTTAGAATTCAGCCTCTTCGAGGGGGCAACCTCCTTTTGCATTACATAAATGAACAATTCTTGGATGATACAAATGAAAAGACCTCATTTCTATATATAGGAGTCTAAGGGGTCATAACATAGTCAGAGCCGACATAACAATAATAATGTAAGGGCATAATAATAACAATAGTGGGCTTCTATGGGGCACAATAGTAACAATATGGGCACTACATGGGTACATCAATATAATAAGTAGGTTGTACTAATAACAATAAGGGTTGACACTAGTAGTATAGGGGCTTAACAAGAATTCTATGGGTAGAAGTTTGATAGGATCTCTAGCTTCCTTGCCTTTCTTTTCTTCTTCCATGGGAGGCTGTGAGGGTCGGCAAGGACGGTCTTGCATGGTGTCAATCAGTTCAAGTCCCAACTCCTTATACCTCGAACTTGTTGGGGAAATGAACATAAAAATAAAGAAATAATAGACTGCTTTGATATCACTGATACAAATTTATGAATGTAATGAAATGAAATGAAAATTTTACACCGAAACATAGATATACAGTGAAACTCGACGTCAATAATAAATGGAAAAAGTTGAAATTGTATACATGTAGAATGAAAGAAAATTAGTTCAAACAATGGTAGCTTATCTCTTATAAGAGATGCAATGGCTACGCCATTTTGAACTGTGTTCTAATGAGGTTATAAGGCCTTTCTATTATGAAGAAGTAATGGGAAACCCTAAACATCCAAAAAATTAACCCTAGGAGATGAAGCCTCAAAGGCTTATGGGCCCTAATGGGGTAAGTTGGAACATCAACTTCCTGAGGTCATAACTTTGGCATACGATCTCTGTTTGGTGTGCACGATAGCTCATTAGAAAGGTCTATCAGAGGAGTAGAATGTTTGACTATTTACAAATTATATAATTTCCATCAGGACATTTCCCCAGAAGATGACGTTTAGGGCATCAAAACGTCTCCAGAATTTTAAGACCTTAAAACTGCAAAAATATAAAACTACTAAAATAGGAAAATTGTGATGCAAGCCAATGGAATATGTTGGTGGAAATTGATATCCACCTGGATGAAAATATGAAGGAAAGGTTTAGGATTATATCCTTGGATAATACAAATATATATATGCTTAAAGACATGCTAGATTTGTATATAAAATAGATAAGTTAACATCTAAAAGCACAATAACTAGGATAACATGGAATGATAGTGAAATTCTCCATGTAATAGATATATCATCCTTCTAAGCATTCTTATTGTATTGAATAAAAGGGGTAGGGCCAAAATTACTATGGGAATAATTGTATTAAAATTTCTTCACCATGTTTTAGTTTAGTGATTAAGAAAGCGTATGCCACCCAAAAATTATGAAGTCATTTATAGGCTATGAACAAAGTTTGATAGTGATATGCATCATTTATTAATAAATGGTCTACACTAATAGATCAACCATAAAGTAACAACTATCATTTTAAGAGAAATGAATGAAACCTCGTTAATGAAGTGTAAAAAGGCACATATAATTAGTTAGAAATAAGAGTAAAACCAAAAGTTATGAATATAAGGGGTTTTAAGGCAATGAAGGGAAATTCACAATGAGATCAAATTTGTGTAAAGTAGAAATTTTTTAAAGGGTCAATATGAGCTACAACACTATCTATAGAATTGGTGAACTTGTCAAGAATATTTTCAAAATCTTAAAGACACTTACACAATCCTAACTCCATTTAAATTTTGTGTCCTTCATTTGAAAGGAGGTGATTGGGTGTGCTATTATTGAGAACCCCTTGATGAAACTTCTATAGTAACTTGATAACCCCATAAAAGAACTAATATCTATCACATTTATAAGTGTTGTCTACTCACTTATAGATTTAATATTTCCTGGGTCCAGAACTATTCCCTTATCTGAGATGATATGCCCCAAATAATGAATCTACTTTTGGTAGAAGGAACACTCACTCAATTGGGCATTGGGTTGATGCTCTCTAAGTATCTACAATACCATCTTTAAATGTTGCTCATCTTCTTCCTTTGATCTTGAGTATATAAGGATGTCATCTAAAAACACTATGACAAACTTGTCCAATAACTCTTTGAAAATTCCATTCATCAAGCACATGAAGACAACTCAGGCATTGGATAAACCAAAGGGCACCACAACAAACTCAAAGTGACTATATTTAGTTTGAAGGTTGTCTTGTTGATGTCATTTTTAATTTTGACTTGATGGTACCTAGATATCAAATCAATATTTAAATTAGGGGAATTTTCAGGTCTAAAATAGGCCTCTAAGAAAGATAATAAAATAATAGTTAAAATAATAAAATATGAGTTATTATTTTTTAAAAGAATAGGAAATATATAATATAATTTATATATATATATATATAATATATATTAATATTTTTGGATTATCTCCTCATAGGCCTAAACAAATTTCAAGTGTAGTCACCTGTTGGATGAATGAAAAATTAAATTCCACATATAATGAGTGTCTACACTTGACATTTGAGTAAAAATATAAGGAGATAAGTTGAAAATACAATTAAAAATTAGTTTTCTTATTTTCACTCTAAAAATATTTACCCCTCGAGATGACGTCATTATCTTGAATTTTATTGGTTCTTTTATATTTTGTTTTGTTAGTACATTTTTTGTTTTGATGCCCATTTTTTAGTATACCGTATGTTGAGAAATATAAAGGGCTAGAGTTAGCATGATTTCTCTTATCCTTGATAACTCCTTGTGATGCCTTTTTACCTTTTCTTACTTATTAGCTTCTTCTCTTATTATTATGTTATTCTTATCATTAAACAACTACCAAAACAAGAAGATCAATAGAACACAAAAACACGGGATATAGGCTGCAAGCTAGGGCCAAAATCTCTCCACTTGAGAGGAAAACCCACAAATCTC
Source organism: Pinus taeda (assembly GCA_000404065.3). Lineage (NCBI taxonomy): Eukaryota > Viridiplantae > Streptophyta > Pinopsida > Pinales > Pinaceae > Pinus > Pinus taeda. The sequence goes on along the minus strand of APFE030612699.1, from coordinate 209,820 downwards.
TTATCTTCTTATAGATTCTTCAATTGACAAATTCCAAGACCTCTAGACCAAGACCAATACCCTTACAAGACCAAGTCCGACCTTCTTGATGATGTGTTTCCTTTTTCCAAGTCAAACCCAGTCAAATCTCTTCCAACACCACAACTTCAACCCCCAGCTACAAAATTTCGGCCTCTACTACAGGTTTGAAATTTTCTGTCCCGACAATAACTGTTGCCTCCACACGTGTGAGAAAATTTAGGGATTCCAAGGCTTCCCTTGACCTTCTCTTGAGTTTATATTCCTTCTAAGTATTGAGGATGACCTAATGGACCTTATTTTGACCTTACATCTATAATTTCTCCAACTTTGATATTGCAACAACGAAACCCTAGCCTTCTTTCCTTCACACATGTGAAAAGATAGAGAGAAATAACCCAAACACTTGTATTTGTACTTCTTCCTTCTTCGCCGACCTTATGATTATTCTCATTTGCATGAATAATGAGATGGTGATTGATGTCCTAAGGATGTCGAGTTCCCTCTTATATATAGGCTTCCAAGGTGGACGAAATTCCCTTGTTTAGGTTGATTTCTTAGCTGTTAGGTCGACTTGGTCCTAGAGGGTATCTTGACACTTTAAAATACAAAAATAATTATTTTTACAAGTTAAAATGGGCCCAATATGGTCTTCTTCATATGATAATAACTCTTTTGAATTATTGACCCTTGGACAAACCCTAGAGGCACTCAATGGGTGCTTGCCTCTAAAATAAAAGACCTTGAGCATGAAAGCCATGCTTCAAAAATAACAATAATATTTTTTCTTTCATTTTAAAATATACAAGAATAAAAAGTACATTCATATTTATGAAGACCGAAGCTAGTTACACGTTTTTTCAACACTCCCTCTTAACTAGGGAGGTATTCATAAATGGTACATGGACATTCTCAAATTGAAGATATCTCATAAGAAGAGTTGGGTTGGTAAGCCATCTCTTTGCATCATTCCAACTAGTATTGTCACATAGCAAGGACTTGACTAATAACTCTATCTCTCCACAAGATTAAAGCACACTATTAGCGAGACTAATGACTGATAGACACCATGGAGGATCCCAAACTAAAACATCATTTAATAGTGCTTCTCCCATCCATCTCACTTCCTCCCCAGTCGGAATCTGTATATCCGATCAATTGGACATCATTCCTCCTATCATACTTCAGGAAGTAGTGGATTGTTCCTTGTAGATATATCAATATATGCTTGGCTTGTATCCAATGATCATGCTTGGTATCTACCTAGAATTGTCTGAGAACATTTATTGCAAAGCATATGTCTGGTCGAGTATTTACCAAATACATCAGTGAGCCAATCAATTGCCTATACCTAGTTGGATCCACATGGCTTGATTCAGAACTTCTTAGAATTTTCAAGTTTGTGATCGCAGGGGTTGTCATATGTTTCCAATCCATCATATCAAACCTCTTTAGCATCTCAATCACACACTTTCCTTGAACTAGATAAATCTCATCAGGTCCTTTCCAAACTTCCAGCCCCAAATAATGGTGCATCAACCCTAAATCCTTCATGTCAAATTTTGCTACCAGTTGCTTCTTGCATTCTTGAATACAAACTTCTACACATGTCATGAGAAGACCATCCACATATAGAAGAATGATTACACACTTATGTTGTTGAAGAATCTAGGCATCTAGGTTATGATGAGTTCTTCTGATGATGATAACTATTTGTGAGGCACCTTTTACTTTTTCTTATTAGCACAATCTTCTCTTATTATTATTAGAGCGTGTTCTCTTACTTCATCAAACATTTAACAAAACAAAAGAGACAAGAACACAAGATGTTGGCTCTCAACCAGGGAAAATGTAGGTTTTAACCCCTACATAAATTACCTGCATACTAATTCTAAAACACATAAAATAAACAATGCAAGAGCATAACACATAAAACACATATACACAGATATTTTCCCTTGGATCCCAAAACGGGACTACCAACTTGATTTTTCATTATGTTCCTTTCAATGTTACAATACATATATATACATGCTGAAGCATCCAATACCACAGACCAAAAACCACAGCGTCCAAAACCATGTGCGAAAACCATGCACAAAACCATAAGTACATTCACCCCACCTAATATAGGGTCCAATTTTTTTTCCCCGAGGTGTTGCCCCAGACCCCGTAGCTCAAACCCCCTGTGAACCCCCCACTGCGCAACGAAGGGGGGGATTCGCCCCCCCTCTAACCCCCCGATTAATTAGGGGAGCTAGTTGTGGAAAGAATATAACACAACCCAACAACAAAATCTCTCTTTCCTAGAGAGGAAAACCCTTATGAAAATTTCTCTTATTAAAGCTTCAATTGAAAAATGCCAAACACTAGACCTTTGACAAGTAGATCCTCCATACACAAGACACAGCCTATTTATCTTTTATCCTTTATCTGATGCCTCCTTATGTACTTCACCCTGCCTTCTTCCTTCACTCTTCTTCCAACAACTGATGGCACTTTCTGCAAAAACCCTAGGTCTCCTTAGAGACCTCTATTTTGGTGTCTTCCTTTCCTTCTCAACCTTGATTGGAAGTCTTCTATATCCTTGATACTTAGACTAGAGAATGAGGCTTTTCTTGAGATATATCTTCAAGTTAGAGCCTGATCCTCTTAACCCTACTTCAGCTTTGATTTCTTCACACGTGTGGTTGATCTATGGCTTGCTCTCTTTCTTCGCTTTAGGTGGGACCTACTTCGCTTGAGATGGGTACCTATTAGGAGCCTCTTCTTAGCCTAATCGAACTCTATTATGTTGTTGCACTTGTGGATCTGATGTGATCCAAAAATAACCTTACTTTTTCGCACGTGTGACAAAATTTGGCCCCAAAACAATCCTCCAAAACTCAGATTCCTTTCTCTCCTTCTTCGTTGGCCTAGAAGCACCTTCTTTCTCTTTTTCACACCTCTTTATTGACTCTCTTTCTTGCTGATTTCAGAGATCACTTGGTGGTTCATTTGTGAGGTCGAACTGCCCTATATATAGGAGTCTGTCCCTCCTATTTGGGTTGACTTGAGCTAGTGAGGCCGCCTTGACTATAAGTGCACCCAAAATTAATTCTTTGAGCTGACTTGACTATAAGTGCACCAAAAATTAATTCTTTGAGCTGACATGAAGAGGAGACTTGTCTTTGCTTTGGAGGATCACCTTTGAAATATTTCTTTGACTCTAGTACATAAATTTACATAGTCTAACATGCCCACATGGGTCTTTAACAATTACATTGACTCTTTGAATTTCCTAAAAGAACTTAAACATGTGCTTGCCCTATGCAATAAGCACGAAAATCATTTCTATATTTGAGAAAAAATAATAATTTTTTTTCTTTACAAGTGCAAAGATCCAAATTACATTTATGAAGACCGGACCTAGTTACACTTTCTTCAACACTCCCTCTTAACTAGGGAGGTATTCATAAATCATTTTACAAGGTGTTTGGAAATTTTCAGTGTGAAGAATTCACATAAGAGAAATCGAATTGGAAATCCATCTGTTATAGAATCATAGTAACCAACATTGTCTTCACAGCAAGGCCTTGACTGATAGCTCTATCTATCATTAGATCAGAGCACAATGTTGGCGAGACCAATGAATATAGACATCTTCATCATTGTCTCTCAAGGTACATACCCACCTAAGTGTTCACTGAGTATGAACTTCTAGGACTATTCTTATCTTCCTTTGATAGCTTCCTGGATTGAGATTACCTCAATCTCCTTTCCTTTGCTACATCTTTCTTGCCTACCTATAATCCTTTCTTGAATCCCATAAGTGGAATTCTTATCGAGACGTATTCCTTTTCTGGAAACCTTTTATTGAAGATTCCACTGGAGGATCTTTATAGTCCTCATGCTGTAAATTCTCCTTTCTACTAATGATAGTGGCTTTCTAAGATGATTCTTTTTATCATGATCAATAATTTATGCATTGATGAGGTCATTTGATGGCTACATATTCTCTATATGAATTCTATCTGAGCTATCTCTACATAATGCTCCTATATTCCTGACACTGTCATTCTCATAAGTCATGCATTCTATCCTACTGCTACATATTCCTATGATACCAAAAACTTTAAAGAGAACTTTTGTGAAGAATTTGATCTCAGTCATACTAGAGATCTGGAGGGGATTCCTTCTTTTGCTTCTTCTCTTCTTAGTTTACTTCTTGGGTAATGTGGGCTTCTTCTTGTTTCCTCTTATTTTTTTCCTTCTTGAACTTAGGACAATCCCTCTTATAGTGTCCATATTCTTGGCAGACAAAGCATTGGACTTTGGACATATCTCTTTTACCCTTTCTCCGTGGACCAAACTTGCCAAATTTCCCTTTTCTCTTGGCCATAGCAGAAAATGCTTGCTCCTTTGATCCCACATAATCTTTGGCTTTGAGTAGAGTCTCTTCAATTTTTCATAGAGACCAAAGTTCATTCAATGGGGTGGCTTCCTTCTTGGCATATATACTTGCTGTGAAGTTGCCCCATTCCTCAGGTAATGCATTGAGCACCACAATTTTCATCTCTCTGCCTGACATAACTTCTCCTAGTTCTTGTATCTGGTCTCTCATCTCATAGATCTTCATGAATTAGGGAGCTATTCCTTCTTCTTTCGATATATTCATTTTAGATAATTCATTACGCAATGATATCACTTCTCCAACTATACTAACAGAGAATAGCTCCACCAGATTATTATAGATTTCTTTATATTTTTCAAGTTTGGAAACATAAGGAGTGAGAGGGTTCTTGATGGATTCTATCATAATCCTTTGAACCCTTGTTTCATACTTATTATACTTTTCTAGGGCTTGAGTTTTTTCCTTTGTAGGAACAAAGACATTCCCTTTGATGTAGTCCATAACTTCATTTTATTTGAGAAGTAGATTAGTCCTCTTTTCCCATGTAAGGAAATTAGCAGTCCCAACCAATTTGTTGCTTTCCTTGAAAAAATACATTTTGATATGTTCAGAAGAGGACATAAAAATACTTACTTGAGAGAGTTGTTGTGAAGAGATCTTGTTGCTTCCTTGAATATTTGATGATTTGACTTCTTAGATCTTGGAGTTCTTCAAGATGCTTCCTTCAAGGTGCCTTGTGAGAGATCTGCTTGGTGATGAAGACTTCTTAGTATGTAGTTATGGAAATCTTCACTGATGGGCCTTGATCTTTGGTGCCTTCCTTTGAAGATGAAGAATCTTTGATGGAGAATATTCTTGGATGATCCTTCTTGTAGATGCATTTAGATGGAAGGCTTCCTTTTGTTCCCAGGATGGTAGTACTTCTTGATGGATCTAGGAGAGGAGATGGTAGTCCTTCTTATTTTGATGGATCTGGAACTCCAGCTTGTAGATATGATGCTTCAACCTTTGTGTTCTTGAGATGCCCTTCCTTGATGTGTCACCTTGGCTATAATACCATGTTGAAGAATCTAGGGCATCTAGGTTATGATTAGATTCTTCTAACAATGATAACTATTTGTGAGGCACTTTTGAAATTTTATTATTAGCACAATCTTCTCTTATTATTATTAGAGTGTGTTCTCTTACTTCATAAAATAGTTACCAAAACAAAAGAGACAAGAACACAAGATGTCGGCTCTCAACCAGGGAAAAACCCTAGGTCTCCTTAGAGACGTCTATTTTGGTGTCTTCCTTTCCTTCTCAACCTTGCTTGGCAGTCTTCTATCTCCTTGATACTTAGACTAGAGAATGAGGCTTTTCTTGAGATATATCTTCAAGTTAGAGGTTGATCCTCTTAAATCTACTGCATCTCTGATTTCTTCACATGTGTGGCTGATATAGGGCTTGAAATATACTCTTTTACTTGATATCTTTCTTCGTTTTAGGTGGGACCTACTTCGCTTGAGATGGAGGACTATTAGGAGCCTCTTCTTAGCCCAATCGAACTCTATTATGTTGTTTCACTTGTGGATCTGATGTGACCGCATAGATAACCTTCTTTCTTCGCACATGTGACAAAATTTGGCCCCAAAACAGTCCTCCAAAACTCAGATTCCTTTCTCTCCTTCTTCGCTGGCCTAGAAGCACCTTCTTGCTCTTTTTCACACCTTTTTCTTGACTCTCTTTCTCACTGATTTCAGAGATCACTTGGTGGTTCATTTGTGAGGTTGAAATACCCTATATATAGGAGTTTGTACCTCCTATTTGGGCTGACTTGAGGTAGTGAGGCCAACTTGACTTTAAATGCACCAAAAATTCATTCTTTGAGCCGACATGAAGAGGAGACTTTTCTTTGGTTTGGAGGATCACCTTTGACATGTTTATTTGACTCTAGTACAAAGATTTTCATAGTGTAACATGCCCACATGGGTCTTTAACAATTGCATTGACTCTTTGACTTTCTAGAAGCACTTAAACATGTTCTTGACATATGAAATGAGAAATAAACTCATTCCTATATTTGAAAAAAATAATAATTCTTTTTCTTTACAAGTACAAAGATCAAAATTACATTTATGAAGACCAAACCTAGTTACACTTTCATCAACACATCCTTAATAGCCTTGATATAGATTTTTGGATTAGCAGAACTCTTGGAGAAGCCCAACCTTTGTAGGTATACATCCATCCTTGCATACCATGCCCTTGGCGCCTACTTAAGGCCATGCAATTCCTTCTTTAACCTGCAAAAATAAGTCTCTCTATATTTTACTTCAAATCCCAAGGGTTTTTCTATATAAACTTCCTCATCGATTGTGCCATTGAGGAATGTTGTCTTGACATCCATTTGATGGATGTTTCATCCCATCGATGCTGTTAAAGAGACCAACGAACATATTGTTGTATACCTTGTTGTAGGTGTAAATGTCTCTTCATAGTTGATGCCTTCCTATTGAGAGAAACCACTAGCCACAAATATTTCCATGTATTTATAAATACTTCCATCTGTTGCATGTTTAATTTTACAAAGTCACTTGGAAGTTACCACAAATTTGTCTTCAAGCCTAGGTATGATCTCCCAAACTCCATTCTTCATTATTCATTGATATTCTTCATTCATGGGATCTTTCCATTCTTGATGTTTGACAACCTCTTCAAATGTGGTTGGTCTTTCTTCTATTAGCTTGGTCATATAGGCTACATGCCCTGAATACCTTTTGGGCTTCTTACTTTCCTTGAATGTGCCTTTGGCTTCTCCATGCCCTTCTGCATCTAGAAGAGTAGAATTCAACCAATTAGGTCTTTTTATGCTTTCAAGGATGATCAAATGTTACACAGGTTCATTGGGACCATCATCTTCATGATCCGAGTTTCCTTCCTCCCTTGTGCATTCTTCCTCAAATATTAGAAGTTCTTCATAATTAGGTTCCGTCGAGAGGTCCTTTGATTTATTGAATGCAATACTTTCATCAAAGATTGTGTTAGGTCCCTATACTACTAGTGTAACCCCTTATTGTTATTAGTGCAACCCCCTTATTATATTGTTGTGACCATTTAGTCCCCATATTGTTATGATTGTGCCCCATAGAAGCCCACTATTGTTATTGTTGTGCCCTTACATTATTATTGTTATGTCGGCTCTGATTATATTATGACCCCTTAGGCTCCTATATATAGAAAGGAGGCCTTGTCATTTGTATCATCCAAGAATTGTTCATTTGTGTAATGTAAAGGAGGTTTCCCCCTCGAAGAGGCTGATTTTTAAGTCACTGATCTATATTTTCTATCTTTTTGTGAATTAGTTTCATAACATTTGGTATTAGAGCTTTGGATTCTAGGGTTTCGCTGCTCCAAATAGGTCATCGTGGCATTTTCAATATAAAACTTTTTCTACGAAGTTTCAGAAGCTAAAAACAAAACCCATTTGAGCCGAAATCGTTCTGAACCTTGGGTCCGAATTTCATATCTTCTCGCTATATTTTTGGAGATGTGATATGAGGAAGTTAGGGTTTTTGTAAGCTCTAGAATTCCATCTCAAATAGGTCATCCTAAAATTTTTGCTATAATTGTTTTTCTACGAAGGTCTAGACTCTGAAATTAAAACCCATTTGAGCCAAAATCGTGGTGAAGCTTGGTCCCAAATTTCAGATCTTGTTTCTCTACATTTTCAAAGATAATATCCGAGACATTTAGGGTTTCGGCAGGCTCCCAAATTACATCCCAAGTAGGTGACCCAGGGAAGATCGTCATAACGTTCTCTCTGAGCATCATATTGAAATTTTGTAAGAAGATACAGAAAGATGACATAATTTACTTTTATGTTTATTATTTCCAAGTCTGAAGTTCGAAACAGTGACACGTGGAACTTTGTACAAGTTAGGTCTACTGAAAAAGTATATAAGCATGTCATCTTGGGAGATTGGGCATAACTCTTTCTTGGAAGATCCAATTTCGATCAGACTGGTGGCATTGGAAAGAGGACACAGAGGGCTACTGTAGGTTGCAATTTCAGACCTTGGAGATCCGAAATTTCAGAGATACAACATATTTAAAATCGAGTTTCTAGAAGTAAGAAAAAGAATGACTTGAATCAAGAAAATAGAAACACCTAGTAAGCAAAATTGGATGGAGGATTTGAAGAATGCGACCAAAGCTAAGATAAATAGTTTTATATGTTCCATGGATGATAATATAGATGGTAGGGAAGCATATCTTAAGAAATACATGGAATATTTGAAGAAAGAAATGGAAGGTTTTGAAGGAAGGTGGGACAAAGTTACTACAAGAGAGGCCTCCTAATGATGAAAAGGTAGTAGACAACACTCATGATGAGAAAAAAATAAATGTTAATCATGATTTCATGGAATCTAACATTGGATTGAAGACCCACCATATTCCAAAGATCGATATGAGGAAGTTTGATGGCAAGGATCCCATAACATGGATACTACAGCTGGAGAAATATTTTGATCTAGATGATGTGCAACTTTTACAAAAGGTATGTATTGCTTCTTTATATTTAGAACCGAATCAATTTTTATGGTATAAAGGGATTTGTTCTCATAAACCACTTGTCACCTGGTCAATTTTCACGGAGGAAATGATAACACATTATGAGGATACACAAAGCAACACCTTCTTTAGCCAATTGATAAATCTCAAACAAAAGGGTTCAATGGGAAAGCACATTGAGGACTTCCAAAAATTGAATATAAGGTTAAATGATATTCCAGATAATTAAAGGATTGATGTCTTCATAGGGACTCTAAAGGATAACATTCAACATGAGGTTCACCTTTGGGAACCTGATTCATTGGAGAAGGCATACAGGTTGACAAGAAAAATTGAAAGAAAAATTATGGCAACAAGCAAGCCTACCACTCATAACTATAAAGATGGAAGTGTTGTTGCTCCTAGCCTTTCACCACCTACAAGGTTGAGACCACTACAATTGGAAGAAAATAGAGCAAAAGGGATTTGTTACAATTGTGATAGAAAATACACTAAAGGTCATAAGTGTGCTAAGAAGAAATTAATTTACATAGATGGGGAAGATGAGCAAGAAAAGGAACAAGAAGCATCAAAAGAAGAGGATAGACACCAGGAACCAATCCCAGAGAAAGAATAAATGAATTTGACCATACTTTGTAATGCATTGATAGGAATTACCACTCCTCAAACTCTCAAGATCGAAGGGAAAATCAAGAAGAAAAAGGTAACAATGTTGATTGATTCGGGTAGTACCCATAGTTTAATTCATTGTAAGATATCCAAGGAATTGAATTGCTTCCTATATCCAACACTAGAGTGTCAATTAATGGTTGCAAATGGAGGAGCCATAAATTGCTCTGGAAAGTGCCATAATATCAAGCTATCCATGGGATAATATGTCTTGAATAGTCCAATGCTTTCCATTCCAATGGGTGGTGTGGATGTTTTAATAGGAGTTCAATGGCTACAATCTTTGTGTACGATAGCTTTTACTTTTCAAGAACTTTTCTTGAAATTATTTTTGGAAGGAAAGGAGGTTGAATTAAGGGGTATTGTAGGGAAACCGGGAAAGATAATCAACTCTAACAAGATGACAAAGCTTCTAAAGAAAGAACAATAGGGCGAAATTGCACAATTATGTTCACTTGAGGTACCCACATCGAAATCATCTATTTCTCCAGATCTCCAAAAAGTTTTGGACAATCATTCCAAGGTATTTGAGACTCCCAAAGGACTTCCACCTATTCGTGATTATGATCATGCTATTCATTTGATTCCAGGAAGTGTTCCCCCAAACATCAGGCCTTATAGATATCCATATGCCCAAAAGAGTGAAATTGAATGTCTGGTTGCAAAAATGCAAGAGGTTGGTATAATTAAACCTAGTCAGAGTTCTTTCTCTCCTCCAGTGGTATTGGTACACAAGAATGATGGATCATGGCACATGTGTGCGGATTATAGGGAGCTCAAAAATTTTACTATTAAAGATAAATTTCCATTCCTGTCATTGATGAATTATTGGATGAATTACATGGAGCAATTTACTTCACCAAGTTGGATCTTCGTTTAGGATATCATCAAATCAGAATAAAGATTGAATACATTCCAAAAACAACATTTAGAACTCATGAGATTTATTATGAATTTTTGGTCATGCCTTTTGGCCTTACCAATGCACCTTCTACATTTCAAGGTTTGATGAATTCCATTTTCAAACCCTTACTTAGAAAATTTGTGTTAGTATTTTTTGATAATATACTAATCTACATCAAGTCTTGGAAGGAGCATGTTCAACATGTTGATAGGGTGCTAAAACTATTGGAGGAGAAACAATTATATGCAAAAAGATCCAATTGTTTCTTTGAAGTACAAGAGGTGGAATATTTGGGTACTCAGCTAGCTCATAGCTCATCTTATCATCCTAAATCTAATCGGCAAACTGTGATAGTGAACAAATGTTTGGAAGGATATCTTCATTGCTTTGTATCTAATAAATAAACACAATGGGTCAAGTAGTTTCCTCTGGCTGAATGGTGGTATAACACTTCCTTCCATACTGCAACAAAAATGAACCCATTTATGGCACTTTATGGATATCATCCACCGTCCATCACATCATCTTTAAAAGAAAATTCTAAGGTTCAAGCAGTGGAGGATCACATCGAGCATCAACAAAAAGTTCTCAAACTCTTAAAGGATCACCTCATTTTGGCACAAAATAGAATGAAACAACGTGCATATCAACATCACAACGAAAGAAGTTTTGATGTAGGTGACTGGATATTTCTACGACTACAACCATACAAACAAATGTCCCTCAAGCAAGCTAAGAAGGATAATAAATTATTGCCAAAGTATTATGGTCTATACAAGATGTTACAAAATATTGGTACTATGGCATACAAATTGGAGTTCTTGCACCTTACAGAGTGCCCCAATTTTCCGTGTTTCATGCTTAAAGAAGGTTATAGGTGAGAAGCTCCTAGTTCAAACAGTATTGTCGAAACTTGACGAGGAAGGAAAAATCATATTGGAACTTGAAGTAGTCACAGAAATAAGAACCCGACAACTACAAAATCGATCAATTTCAGAGTATCTCATCAAGTGGAAGAGCTTACTTGCTGAAGATTCCACATGGGAGGACGAGAATTTTATATAGAAGCATCCAAAACTACTCAAGCATTGAAGGCAACACTTTTTGAAGGAGAGGGGCATGTTAGGTCCCAATACTACTAGTGTAACCCCTTATTGTTATTAATGCAACCCCCTTATTATATTGTTGTGCCCATGTATTCCCCATATTGTTATTATTGTGCCCCATAGAAGTCCACTATTGTTATTGTTGTGCCCTTACATTATTTTTGTTATGTCGGTTTTGATTATATTATGACCCCTTAGGCTCCTATATGTAGAAAGGAGGCCTTGTCATTTGTATCATCCAAGAATTGTTCATTTTTGTAATGTAAAGGAGGTTTCCCCCTCGAAGAGGCCGATTTTTAAGTCGTTGATCTATCTTTTCTATATTTTTCTAAGCTGGTTTCATAACAGATTGCATCTCAACTTACTTCTATTCAGAGTCCTTCCTTTATGTAGATCATATATACCTTTGAAGTATTATTGTAGCCAACAAATATTCCCTTCATGTTTGTAAGATCCAACTTCATTCTCTTATCCTTCAGATTGTGAATATAGATAGGACAACCAAATATTCATAGATGGTCCATGCTTGATTTCTTCCCAGTGAATGCTTCTTCGAGAATCATGTTGTCTAGTGATCTGTGAGGAATTTGATTTTGAATATATATAACAACCTTTGTTGCTTCACCCCACATAAATTTTGGCAAATATTGATCATGTAACATGGCTCTTAGACTTTATTCAATAGATTTTTTCTTTCGTTCAACAACTCCATTTTGTTTGGGATTGTATGGACTCCCTCTTAATCGTAACCTACTTACAAAAAGTTGTGATTCCATTCTAAGTTTATTCTCCTCCATTATTGGATCTCAAGATATTTATCCTTCTTTTTGTAAGGTTCTCCACTTCAGCTTTGAATTCTTGAAATTTGTTCAATACTTCATTCTTGGTCTTCAGCAAATAGACCCAAGTTTTCCTTGAGTGGTCATCAATGAATGTTACATAATATAGATGACCTCCAAGAGACGTTGTAAACATAGGACCACAAACATAATAATGAATGAGATCCATAATTTCTTTTGACTTTGAATCATTGCTTCCAAATGGTCTTTTGACATTTTTACCTAATGCACATCCTTTGCATACTCCTTCATGATCCTCCTTGAGTTCAGGGATGCCATTTACCATTGAATTTAGAGTTGGTAAGATTTTGTAGTGAAGGTGACCAAACCTTCTATTCCAAAGTTCACATGGAATTACTTTAATGTGAACCAAAGCTTGAGAGAGAGGAGTCAACAATATGTAGAGTCTTCCTTCTTGAATCCCAATCATCTTTGCATTTTCGATGCTATATTTTTTATCCCATATTACAACCTTTCCATCTATAAAAGAAACTCTATCTCCTTTATTTTCTAGACATGAAATAGAAAGTAGATTCTTTTGAAAACATGGAACAAATAGGATGTTATTGAGACGAATATTTCCTCCATTCTCTATCTCTAGCAAGGTTGATCCAATTCCTCCTACAGTACAACTATTTTTGTCAGCAAGTTCAATGGAGTGGGAGGATTTTCCTCTCGATAAGGTCTTTATTTTTTTGTGCTCACCTATCATAGGTCTTGATGCTACACTGTTGATGACCCAAATATTCTCATATTAAAATGTTCTAGTAAGTGCGGAGAATAATCCTTTTTCCTTTATGGAAGTCTTGGTCATTCTATCCTTAATGGATAATAGGAGATTCCATAATGCCTTAATACCTTTCTTGAGATTACATGTTATCAAAGAACACCTTTTCAAAGGATGTATTGATCTTAGTCATGCCCTTATCCAACCTTAGCTCTGAAACCATGTTGAGAAATCTAAAGGGCTAGAGTGAGTATGATTTCTCTTATCCTTGATAACTGTCCGTGATGCATTTTTACTTTTACTTAATTATTAGCTTATTCTCTTATTATTATGTTATTCTTATCATCAAACAACTACCAAAACAAGAAGATCAACATAACATAAGAACATAAGATATAGGCCGCAAGCCAGGGCCTAAACCTCCCCACTTGAGAGGAAAACCCACGAATCTCTTCTCTTTTATAGATTCTTCAATTAACCAATTCCAAGACCTCTAGACCAAGACCAATACCCTTCCAAGACCAAGTCCAGACTTCTTGATGGTGTTCTTCCTTTATTCAAGTCAAACCTTGTCAAATCTCTTCGAATAACACAATTTTGACCCCCAACTACAGAATTTCAGTTTCTACTGCAGGTCTGAAATTTTCGGTCCCTGCCACAACTGTTGCCTCCACATGTGTGAGAAAATTTAGGGTTTCCAAGGCTTCCCTTGACCTTTACTTGAGTTTCTCTTCCTTATAGGGTTTGAGGATGACCTAATGGACCTTCCTTCGACCTTCTTTATGCAATTTCTCCAAGTTCTATCTTGTAGCAAAAAAATCATACCCTTCTTTCCTTCTCACGTGTGAAAAGGGAGAGAGAAATAACACAAACACTTGTCTTTTTCCTTCTTCCTTCTTTGTTGGACTTCTTATTTTTATCCTTCACTTGAATGATGCGAGGATGATTGATGTCCCAAGGAGGTTGAGTTTTCTCCTATATATAGGTTTCCAAGGTGGACGAAGTGCCCTAGTTTAGGTCGACTTGGTCTTAGAGGGTATCTTAACACGTTAAATTACAAAAATAATTCTTTTTACAATTTACAATGTGCCCGATGGGGTATTATTGATACGATAATGACTCTTTTGACTTCTTTACCCTAGGACAAACCCTAGAAGCACTCAATGGGTGCTTGACCTCTAAAATAAAAGAACTTGAGCATGAAACCCATGCTTCAATAATAACAATAATACTTTTTCTTTCATTTTACAATATATAAGAATCAAATGTACATTTCATATTTATGAATACTAAACCTAGTTACATATTTTGCAACACCTTAGCTCCTCTAGATATTTAGATTTTATCAAAAGATGATAAAGAACCTAATAGATGATGGAAAGGGAAAAAGTTGGGAAACTTGTGTGGTTAATTGATAGATTTGACCATATAGATTCTGTTTATTGGGAAAAAGGCTAATAAGAAAGGAAAAAGGCACAAAAGAAGAAATTCATTATCTAACAAATTTGCAAGTCATACATTAAGGAACAAATTAGAGTGCAAGTAGTTAAAATTACCCTTAATTTGAATCAAGTTGTTGCTACCTTCTTTGGCCTTTGAATGCATGTAAAAATACTTCATCCATAGCCATTGAGTAATTCTTTTCTAGATTCAAAGTGAGGCCACATGCCACTTATTCACTTTTTCCTATCTTAGTGAAGCCTCTTACTCATTCTCAATTCATTCACATAGGTTTAAAGCCTAATACCATATCAATTAAAGGGTACCTCATGGCTTCTCTTTGCAAAGAGAACAATCCTTCTAAGGTGCAGACACAAGAAGACGCATGAGTCTTTTTATCCTAGAAAGAGATATCCTTTAGCTACTCAACCATACAATTATCGTCACAAAGATCCTTTACATTCACAATCATTGAAAATTCCATACAATCCCAATCCCTAAGAGATCAACAATCTCAGGACTATCCCATGCAAATTATCTTTCTATGCATCAATTTACATGCCCAGAATCTCCTTACAAGTATGCACAAAACACATATTATATAACAACATATATGCACAAAGACGATACACATCATTAAACATAAACAACTCAAAGTAAATATACATAGCCTATGTACACAAAAAAATGCACAACATTAAGCATTCAAGTATTTGAAACACTTATCTCTTGTAAATAATCACCAAATCTATATACCTTAGATGTTCCACCCAACCATAGATCATACTATTCTAAGACTCTTAACAGGGGGCCACACCCAAGTTGGGGCCATAACTTTGCAAAGGGGAAAAAATTGACATAGAGCCAATATAGTCACGCAAACAACACCATTTAGGTACTAGGTGAGGTGCCAACTCCAGTAGCCTCCCTAACTACGGTCTTTCATCCCCCACCCTACACAACCCAAAATAGTACACCCCTTCTTTTCCCATGTAGTCCAACAAGTTGTGCAACTTCTCTTGGGATTCAATTACAGATGAGTCAGGAAGTCTCAAAGAACTACAACTTTGGGTATTATTGCCGCTCTTTGAATTCTTCAAGGCATCCCTTTGACCTCTTATTGGCTAATTTTCCCAACCATTTCCCCCTCCAAGCTCCAACATTACCCATGGTGAGCAAGAGGAATTGAACATAACGTTCCATCAAGGAAATCACATTAGTTTACTAGGACATAGGGACTTAATAGTTAATCAATTTCTTACCCTCGAGCCTTATGGCATAAACATGTAGCACTCACAATGGACCAACAATGTACTATCAATAAAAATAGTAGCATTCATACACCAATACATTATTATTTCATGCTTTCTCTATCATTTACTCTATTTCTTAAAGCTTGAAGTAAGGTTTATTGAGTGTTGGGATGTTTTTTTTCCCAGGGAGAAAATATCATAATTTCCATTAATTTGTTGAAAATTACATGTTGTAAATGCCATAGGCATATGCAAGTACTGTGACCGTAGTCAACTGTATAGAGTTTGAACTGTAAGTTCTACAAAAAGACCCAGTGTTGGGTGTGCTAGTGACTACTATTCATATATAAAATAATTACATATTCAAAAATTCACCAATTGTGTTTGTTGTTTTGTTGGCAAAAAGTGATAATTACATAATAGAAAAGTTGTAAAAGACTGTTGATATTAGGGAATGTCTACCCTTCGTAGTTCCTGATCCATGTATGGTCTGTGGGACAATTGATAGGTCTGCTCAGGTGTGTGCTCTATGATCATCCATTCTCCTCGAGGATGATGTGTTGCCTCTTTCGATAGCTTGTCCGCACCTTCATTACGCTCCCAATAAATATGAGTGCATGAGATATGAACAAAATGTGTTTTGAGAAAAAAAATATCATCCAAAATAGTTTTGAGAGTATATGCATGGCATGATGTTGCGTTGTTGAACCAGTTTATGACTATTTTGGAATCTCCAAAAATTTGTATGTGTTTGCACTGTTTGAGAATTGAAAAATGTAAAAGATGTCGGAGTGTAAGCAACTCTGCAAAGTTATTTATACCCTCTCCCAACCCCATGCAAATGTGAAAGTAATGTGTATCAGATAGATAAAGTATAATGCCTCCACCACATCCCTGTACTTGTGCAGCACCATCGAAGTATGCCCAGGGGTGTGCTTTATCAATCAGTTCCTATGTGATGTTCCGGGTTCTAAAAACTTGTTCATCTGTCGGGATTTCCCCATAGCTCATACATATTTTTGGTGGAATTAGTGACCAGATTATATTTCGGCCCCTAAAAATAATGTTATTGAGGCACATCCATATGTGCCAGTTGACCAAAAGCGGCAAGTTCCTAGTTCTCGAGTCAGTTGTAGCTTCCCACCATCTTTCCCAGGCATTTGGGATATTGACCCCACTCCAGGAATGCCTGATAAATAGTGTGTGCCTAATTTGGGACCAGAGAAGTTGGGTAGTGGGGCATGTGAGGAATAAATGGTGATTTGATTCCTCCTCTGCATGGCACAAAACACACCAAGTCGGGCCTGGGAAAGCCCGTTTCATGAGGTTTTCTCCTGTAGGTGATTTATCCATTATAATGTTCCACATCAGTAATTTTGTGCCCGGAGGGGCTTTTAACTTCCATAGATGTCTCCACTATCTCATCAGTCTGTTCGGCTTGTGATCAACATGTACCCTTCCTTTAAGGAGTAGTGCCCATTCTTAGTATATCCCCAGATCAATTCATCCTCCTCTTCTCTTAGGCACACATGGGATTTTATTAAAGTTTGCAAATAATTTCTCCACTATCTTTGCCATTGTTCCAGGATGTTCCATGCCTCTCCTGTGTGCCATGCTTGCTGGAAAATGGTTGAGTTGTGGGGGTCTTCAAGATGTGTGATGAAATATACACCATTGTGGTTTAGCAGTGTGATTAGTTCCTTTGGGAGTTGATAGGCATTTCCGCTGCCAATCCATGGATCAATCCTGATCCAGACTGGCTCACCATTCCCAATCCTCCAAATGAGGCCCCTTTTAACGATGGGAAGAGTGTTGATTACTACCCTCCAGATAACTGATATACCCTTCCTCTTCCATGTGGGTTGTCTTAGCCAATACAATGTTGTGCTAGGCCAAATGCATTTGTGAATGACCACCTCTAACCAAAGGCTCTTGTGCTTCAGGAGAAGCCAGCCTAGTTTTGTAGCTAGAGCTTGTGCGAAAGCGAGGAGGTGCTTTAGACCCCAACCACCCCATTTTTTAGGGGTCGTAATCCGACTCTATTTGACCCATGTAAAAGGCTTTCCTTATTTCTGTCCCTTCCAAAGGAAATGGCTATAGAATCGTTGGATCCTATGCAATAGTCCCCGGGGGATCTAGGCCAAGGACATCCAAAAGACTGGGGTTGCTTCTAGCACTGCTTTTATGAGCACCAGTCTTCCAGCTCTGGAAAGTAAGCAATGGCTCCAGATATTTAATCTTTTTTCCACCTTTGAACTCAGCCAGGTCCAATCTGCAATTTTATAGCTATCTTCTTTAATCTTGAATCACAAGTACTTCAAACCGTCCTTCAGTGCCAAGGTTTGGTAGGGGAAATTTTGTAGGGATAGTTGAGATTCTTGTTGTGTGAAATAAGAGAAGGATATAGTGGATTTTTCCCTATTTATTTCCATTCCTGTAGCAGCACTGAAAAGTTTTAATACCTCTATGAGGGTGATGATGTCCTGAATTCCCCCATTAAGGAATATGAGTATATCATCAACAAAAAGTAGATGAGTTAATAGGAAATGATCCGTGATCTTGAGACCCCAAAGTCTCCTAGCTCTCTTCTCAGTCACAATCAGTTTGCTCAGGTCTTCCATTACCAGAAGGAATAGTAGGGGGGATAAGGGGTAGCCCTGCTTGATTCCCCGCTCCGCTTGAAAGGAATGGGTGGCTGACCCATTTATAAGGATTGCAAAATAAATTGAAGTAATACATCTCATAATCCAGCTGATAAACATCGGAGGGAATCCTAGGTGGGTGAGTATCATCCTTAAATATAACCAGCCAACCTTGTTAAAGGCCTTTGAGAGGTTGATTTTTAGCGCCACCCCTTTTAGGTTCTTCAACTTAATGGAGTGGAGGGCCTCTTGGGCAGAACCAATGGCTTAATGAATTTGTCTATTTTGAAGGAAGGCAAATTTCTCTTGAGATATGGGTTCAGATAGGATCGACTTGATGCAATTTGCTATAATCTTTGCAATAATTTTGTAGAGACAGTTGCAAAGGGCTATAGGACGAAAGTCATTGAAGGAGGTTGGGGAGTCTGACTTGGGAATGAGGGCAATAAAAGTAGAGTTTATGGGGGCATATATGCAGCCTAGAATCCGGCTCTCTTCCACTACCCCAAGCAGGTATGGTCCAATGATATCATAGAAAGCAATAAAGAATTCCATAGGCTAGCCATCCGGTCCCAGACTTTTTTCCTTCTTGAACCACTTAAGGGTGCTTTCTAATTCCCCCATGGAGACAGGTTTTATAAGGTCCTCCATCCCATCAGGTTCAATAAACCCGGGGAAATGGCCTACAATATTAATGATTTCAGCTTTAGAAGTGGCATGGGGGACTTTGAAAAGCTGCTTGAAGTGTGAGATACCAAGATGGGCGAGCTGAGAGTGAGTGTTGACTATCTGATCCTAGTCCGAGGGCATCTGCCAAATTATATTGTTGGCTTTTCTTCCATTTGCGTATTTATGAAAGAAATTTGTGTTACTATCCCCCGCTTGGAGCCAGATTGCTCTGCTTTTAAGTCTCCACGTTTCTTCTCGGTTAAGTAGGATCTTAGATCTTTGTGCCTCCAAATCAACCAGATGTAGCTTAGCTTCGATGGATAAGTAGCCAAGCCCACTTTCATCCGTTAAGGAGGCCAACTAGGCTTCGACGTCCACAAGGGTTTGGTCATCCCTAGCCTTTTTCTTTTTTGTCCATTCAATGGTTAGTCTCTTAAGCTGGTTCAAGTTGCTACAGAAATCAACAACCTTCCTCTGTTCCCTGAAAGGGGGTTGAGCTTGCCAGAAATCCGAAACCAGCTTAATGTATTCAGGGTCCTTTAACCATGTGGAGTTAAATTTGAAAGGTGCCCTGGGTTTTTTGGATGAGCCAACCACTTCCAAGTATATGGGGGAGTGATCTGAAATGCCCCTGAGCCCACCCATTGCCTAAATATGGAGAGGGAATGGAGAAGTTCTTCTTGTATGAGGTATCTGTCAAGCCTTCTACCAAGGGCTACTTCTTCATTCCGTCTATTATGCCATGCTGGCATCTTCTTGTTCATGGGAACATCTATAAGCCCATAGTGATCCAGGAGGGAGCTTAGTTGATCAAAGAGAGGGTCTAGTTGCGAGTGATGCCCCCAGGATTCCTCATGTCCAATGGAGAAATTCAGGTCTCACCCAAGAATTGTGGAATTGCTGATCAAGGGATTTTCTAGAAAGGTTTGCCAAAAGGCAAGCCTGTTTTTGTTTGGAGCATAGATATTAATAATACAAAGTTGTTTGCCTAATTCAACTGAGAATATGTCCATGCCCAGGAAACCCTGGCCTCCCTAAGAAGATATCATCCTTATAGATTGAGGGTTTATCCCAATGGCTAAGCCCCCAGATCTGCCTGCTGCATCTAGGGCTTGGAAGTGCCAACTAGGTAAGATGGCTTGAAGGGTCCTAAAAATATGTTCAGATGGCCCTAGGGTTTCCTAAAGAAGGATCATGTCATAGGGTATGTAATGCAATAGTCGCTTGAGGGCCAGTTTTTTACGGGGGTTGGCCAGGCCCCTATAGTTGTATGAGAGCCATTTCATCAGGGAACAGAGTCAAGGGTTTCAGATACTCTAAGTGCCCTTTCAATGATGTTCTGGAGCCCCTGAGCCACATCTTCCCCTGCAGATTTGATGGCTTTGTAGATCTTCGAAGGTCTGCCCTTGGAGGGATTATGGTTGGAGGAGGGGGGAGGGATCCTCAGTCCTATCAGGTTAGGGTTAGTTAATTGTCGAGAGTGGAGATTGTAGGAGTGCGAGCCTAAGGCAGTAGGGGAGTGGGAGGGGTGATGGAGGGGGCTCACTTCTTGTACCATCAGCGGGGTGGTAGAAAAAATGGGGGAGAGGGGCTCGAGCTCACAGTTAATGGGGGTATTCATGCAAGGGAGTGGTGTAGATTGAGCCAAAGATGCATTTATATGATTAAAAAACAAAGCAGAGGGAAAGGGAAGAGGAGCATTACCTGTTGTAGGAGAAGCCTCCGCAGTAGACCGGGATCATGTCAGTGGAGGGGATATAAGTGGTATCTGTGGAGCACTGGTTTGTTGAGTAGTGACTCCATCCGCAACCTTTGAGTGATCCAAACCCGTGGGCTAATCGTCCACAATCGGGTCTTCCGGCTGTTACACAAAAAATTGTCACCATGACTTTCTACAGTTTGTGTGAGTCCACCAACACTCATACATAACTCCTTTGCAAGTCTTAAGCCTCAGCTCTTCATGTCAAACCTTGAAAATGGGAGAAAGACCTTAAAAATATCTCAAATCCTGGTTTCGCACTTTCTCCTAGCATTGCTTGCGGTGCCGCACCCAATGGTCATGTTTCCTGCGAACCTGACCGCTCTGTCTATTAAGTGATGGGTGCGAACCCCTGTAAAAGTTAAAAAGGTGTGAGTTCATTCTTAAAAAACTCATCTTGGGTCACTTCTAGACACTTCTAGAAGGAATATTGTGCTGGCAAGTCCGCTCCACCTTGGTTCATCCATTCCATAACTAAGGGATCTAACTCCATGATATGAGGTGCTTATCCCATTGAAGGAGGAACCTATCCCTTCAATGGTGGACCTACAACTTCCTCCATTTGCACTATAAATTTAGGCATTGGGTTGGTTGTAGGGGAGGTTGAAAGCTGATGATTCTTGAGGGTAAATGCTGCTGGAAATTAGACTTCCTTTTTGGGAGAGATCACATACCCTTCATTTCATTTGGGAAGTGAGTGAGGCTTTTCAAAGTAGAGGAGACTCCTGTTGGACCCTGGAAAGAGTTTGTGCAACATCAAGGCAAAGGTTGTAAGGTTCTTTTATTCATAAAGTTAATACAATCAAGTTTGTTTTTCACAATGAACTATCTCTAATGGTTTATTTTATGAGCTCCTTGATCTTCATAATGAACATGTTTTATTATAATATCTTTGCAGGTGTTCTTTGATGTGTGTTTGTTTCTGTATGCAGGTTCCTAAAGAGGAATTGCTTGAAGCTATTGAAACCAAGCTGCCACAAACAAGCATTGGACCCAGGTAGGGTCTGTTACACCTCTTATTTTTCATTTATGAATTGAAACGTGTTTAGAGAAAAGTAGATTTGTTTGTGCTCCTTGTTGCTAGATATCATTCGATACTAGGGAGATCGATCTTGTCCGCAACAACGATTTATCCGGCCAAAAAATTGGCGACTCCACTGGGGACTGGTTTGGTTTGCTTTTTGATTTGTCTTTGCTTTGACTTGAGAAACTTGAGTTTTGGTTTCTGATTTTTCCTTGATGTATGTGGGATTGGGTACTTGTTAGATCCTGGTTTGATTTTTATTTTTCGAATTTTTGGAAGAGGACCGCACCTTCTGCATTAGGTACAGTGTGGATCTGTCCGCACTATTATAGTGTAACACAGAGCGATACCGCACCTGGTTCTACTGGGAGCTTGTGGACCCTGTCAAAAGTTTGAAAAACCTAAGATCCATCCCCCTAGTTAGGTTTAGTTTTTGTCCATAGCTGTTAGTTTATGCCCAGACCTGCACTTGTCTTGACAAAAGTTCCTTGTGAGTTAGATTTCATTGGCATTCTCATTTGAAGTGCTTTTCTAGAAGTTTTGCCTGTTGGATTGAATTTTGCTTGGTCTTCGTAGTAGCTCAAATATCAGAAGCCTTAGAGCCTTAGATCACCCTGGTCTCTCTGGTTTTCTTACTGAGTTTGACTAGTTTATGAAATCTATCCTTGAAGAGAGCTAGATCCCATTTTTCTCTTTTGCAAAACTTTGATTAAACTTGATTGAAAGTTTCAAATTTCATTTTTTATTAAAACATAATTCGGTGTTTGTGATTAGTTTGTTGAGCTGAACAAATTGATCCTTAGTTAGCTGAAAAGCTAAGTTAAGCATCATCAAAAACATTTCAAGTTTCTTTTCAATCCATTTTTCATTTAGATCTCAAGATTAGATTATAGTTTTGAGTTTTTGATAGAAATTAGAGAAGCTTGTTAAAAAAAATTGTTTTCTATGGTCTTTAGAGTTTTTCTAGAAATCTTAAAAGCTCTCTTAAAAGAATTGTTGATTCTTGTAGTTTTTGATTGTTGAAAAGCAAAGGGATTTTCCGTGAGCGTGATTAGTAGTCTCGTTTTTAAAGTTCTTTGAAAAAGACAAAAAGTTTTCCTTTCAATTGTATGTTAATAGAAAGATTTGATTTACAAAGCATTGCATTTTCAACTCTTCCTTAGCAAGAAATTCATTCAAAAGGAAACAGAATTGTTATCATCTTAGGTGCATTTTTTAGTGTTTTGGAGTCGAGTCTTCACACCATAAAGTTTCATCTCCATACCCATTGACTTAAGAAACAACCAGTAAAATTAACGCTTAATTAAAATTCATCTAGCAATCTTTTTATTTTCTAGGGCTCTTTTCAGCAACATAGCTTAGGCTAGTATCTTGGAGTAGGGAGCAATTAACTCTCCTAGATAGTTTAAACAAACAAGTAGTCAATCTTGTGGTAGGGAGAAATTCCAATTGTTACATCTATGCTCTGGGAAAGCTCCTCTTAAAGGAGAAGCATGAGATCATA
>APFE030612699.1:121120-176394 GCA_000404065.3 Pinus taeda | reverse complement strand
ATCTCACCTGCTCAATGTAAAAAGTGTGATGCATACTGGAATGCCCTTCTGTAGGGTGCGATGGCCAAGAATGGACAAATGGCAGAGACAGTTTGCAAGGTGGATGACCATGGAATCTTCCAGAAACTTCTCCTGTGACACTTGCCTCTTTGAATTCGCCCAGGGATGAGTAAGAGATCATCAATCTCCAAGTGAAATCAAGAACTATCAGAGAGAGGACACTAATTAAAATCCTAGAAGCTAACTCACCCCCCTACAATCATCTATATATGGATCCTTCATCACAGAGATCCAAGGGCTGGAATCTTGTATCTTGTAAAGAAGTGTTGTTGGTTTCCTGGTGTAATATCATAGTGTTGGGTGATCTAAGCTTTTCATGAGGTAAAGAAGGGCTTTCATGCTGGGAGGATGACGCTGGGTCAGAACAATTAGTTGTAATCCTATTTGCTATTCTTGATATTAATAAAGCTATTCAAGTTTTCCTCCACATTCTTGTATGTTTGATGATATATGCATTTGTGTGGTCAATATATATCTGGTCTTGTATTGTTTATGATTGTAGATCTTTGTTCTTCGATAGTATTATGCCACTTTGATTCCACAGGTTCTCTTTGAAGCTGGGTAGACGAAGGAAGAGCGGCAAGGATCTGTCAGAAGGGAGAGGAACCAAACAAGGAACCAAGTGCAAGACTGAGGTTGGTGCCCTTTGTTCCCCTCTTATCTATTTCACATAAAGGAAAGTGAAAGTAGTTTTAGTTTGTTTGTTTCTAAGATATCTACCAGTCTTAGTGGGACTAGCAACTCCGAGTGAACACTAGATTTCCCGATAACAAAATGGCAACTCCGCTGGGGAGCGAATAGCTTGTTTGCTTATCTATATTTGTTTGTTTTATAAACTTACAGACGAAGCCTGAAGTCAAGCCAGCTAGCCTTCGAACTGCATTTGCTATGCAAGTGCAAAGTAGATCAATGCTGCTTCATTCTATCTCCGAGTTTTGTTTATAAACTGAACAATCGATTTGCAAACATTCTAATTGCCCTAGTGGTGGTTCTAGTAACCTCATTAGATCTACCCCTGTAATTTATATTTACTGAACATCACTTGCTCGGCCTAAATCCCTGAACTGAGCTGCAAACTCTAACTAAGAACCAAGTTGAAGTCTCGTCCCTGGACCATCGCACCTTTTCCTCTTGGGAATCTGGATGCATCGCACCTCCCGTGTGCAGTAGGTGCGCTGAATCGCACTTTCCCTGTGTTACAGGTGTGCTGATCAGACAAGACCTCTTCTGCTTCCAGATTTTGGTTCTTTGTTCACTCTCTTCAGCTTTATTCAGGAGTTTTGTTGTCTGTGATTAGTACACCTCTGTGGAAACCCCCTTGTTACACAAAAAATTGTCACCATGACTTTCTACATCTTGTGTGAGTCCATCAACACTCATACATACCTCCTTTGCAAGACTTGAGCCTCAGATCTTCATGTCAAGCCTTGAAAATAGGAGAAAGACCTTAAAAATATCTCAAATCCTGGTTTCGCACTGTCTCCTAGTATTGCCTGCGGTGCCGCATCCAATGGTCATGTTTCCTGCGAACCTGACCGCTCTGTCTATTGAGTAATGGGTGCGAACCCCTGTAAAAGTTAAAAAGGCACGAGTTCATTCTTAAAAACTCATCTTGGGTCACTTCTAGACACTTCTAGAAGGAATATTACGCTGGCAAGTCCGCTCCACCTTGGTTCATCCATTCCATAACTAAGGGAGCTAACTCCATAATATGAGGTGCTTATCCCATTGAAGGAGGAACTTATCCCTTCAATGGTGGACCTGCAACTTCCTCCATTTGCACTATAAATTCAGGCATTAGGCTGGTTGTAGGGGAGGTTGAAAGCTGAAGATTCTTGAGGGTAAATGCTGCTGGAAAATAGACTTCCTTTTTGAGCTTGTGAGAGGAGAGATCACATACCTTTCATTTCATTTGGGAAGTGAGTGAGGCTTGTCAAAGTAGAGGAGATTCCTGCTGGGCCCTGGAAAGAGCTTGTGCAACATCAAGGCAAAGGTTGTAAGGTTCTTTTATTCATAAAGTTAATACAATAAAGTTTGTTTTTCTCAATGAATTGCCTCTAATGGTTTATTTTATGAGCTCCTTGATCTTCATAATGAACATGTTTTATTATAGTATCTATGAAGGTGTTCTTTGATGCGTGTTTGTTTGTGTATGTAGGTTATTAAAAGGGAATTGCTTGAAGCTGTTGGAATAAAGCTGCCACAAACAATCGTTGGATCGAGGTAGGGTCTATTACACCTCTTAGTTTTCATTTATGAATTGAAACATGTTTAGAGAAAAGTAGATTTGCTTGTGCTGCTTGTTGCTAGATATCATTTGATATTAGGGAGATCGGTCTTGTCCACAAGAATGATTTATCTAGCCAACAATAATGTCTCTCTAGAAGTCGATATATAAGAGGGAATTTGACCACATTCGAGAGCATCCATGAAGCTAATAAGAAGTTTGATCAAGAGAAGATAAGGAGACCTAGAGGTAGTGTAGAAAGAGAAAACTCTAAGGAAGAAGAATTTGAGTTTTGGAACTGTTTTTGGGTTGATGTTTTTACACATGCAAAGATGAAGTTAGAGAATCCCTAAAACTACAACGAGACCAAATTACAATCAGGTTAAGGAGCTTAATCAAGGGTCAAAGAAGCATCAAAATACAATCCAAATAGCCAAATAAAACAACCCAATCCCAACGAAGGAAAAAGGAGGAAGAACTCTACATAATTCCCTCACATGTGTCAAAATCTAGGGTTAATGAAGTAGCCAAAATTGCACTCAGAAATTGCAGGTTTGAAAAAGAGGTTGAAGGAGAAGTTGCATTTGTTGGAAAGCTATTTTGACTTTGTGGA
The DNA here is from genome assembly GCA_000404065.3 of Pinus taeda. NCBI lineage: Eukaryota > Viridiplantae > Streptophyta > Pinopsida > Pinales > Pinaceae > Pinus > Pinus taeda. The sequence goes on along the minus strand of APFE030612699.1, from coordinate 173,494 downwards.
AGAGAAGATCATCAAGGAGAAGTTTGACTTGGTATTGGAGGGGTATTTTTCAAGGGTCATAGGTCTTGGAATTTGTCATTTGAATTTCTTTAAGAAGAGAAGAGTTCTTGTGGGTTTTCCTCTTAAGAGGAGAGGTTTTGGCCCTATATGATAGCCTATATATTGTGTCCTCTTGTATATTTGATCTTCATAGTATGGTAGTTGTTTGATGATAAAAGCATAATAATAATAAAGTGAAAGAAGAAGCTAATCAAGTTAAATAGAAATACATCATAAGCAATTATTAAAGTAAGAGAAATCACCTTATCTAGTTGCCCTAGACTTCTCAACATAGTTTCAGAGCTAAGGTGACTACAACAAAATTAAGAGGTAGTTTAGAGATCATCAATTGAAGGACACATAAGGGTCGAGTATAAGGATATCATTGAAAAGGACTAACCCACTCCTAATATTGAAGGAAGGAATTAAAGAGCATTAAATAGGACTACCCATCTCATCTCAAGGATCATATCTTATAGAAGGATCAACACTTTATGGAAGAACAAGATCTTAAAGAACCTACCTCATTCAAAAAAGGATTATACACCTAAATAATTCTTGGGAATCTCACACACTTTATAATAGTCATACAAGGGAGAAAGAAGAAGCATTAACATCATCATCAAAGAAATCAATGTGATCTCCCTCACATTGAAGCAAAAATCATATCTCAAACATCCTTAAGAATATCATGAAGGAAGCAATATCATCAATAAAGCATCAAGTCGAAGATATGATCATCTAGGAACATCTTCACTTGACAAGTATCTTTATAGTTATGTTTGAATCTACTATCAACATGACTTCATTATGAAAGGAAAGAAACAAACTGGTTGGGTCACCAAATTTCCTTATATGGAAAAAGAGGATAGATTGGATCCTCATAGAGAATGAAGTTATTGGACATGTTAAGGGTTCCATATCCAAACCATCACAAGAAGAAGCTCAAGAAATATCAAAGTATATGAAAGGGGAAATAAGGGCTCAAAGAATCCTCATAGAATCAATCGAGTATTTCCTCATCCCTTATGTAGTAAAGTTGTAGAAATCAAAATAAATCTATGATAAGCTGGTAGAACTATTTTCCATAAGCACTGCAAGAGAAGTCATATCATTGAGAACCGAGCTATACAAGATGAAGGTATCAAAGAAAGAATGAATAGCCTCATATCTTATGAGGGTGTCACAAATAAGAGACCAACTAAAAGATAGTGGAAATAATGCTCGATAAAGAAATAACCATCGTTGTGCTCAATACACTACTTGATGAATGGGGAAACATTGTATCAAGTATCTACGGGAAGAAGGAAGGCACTCCATTAATTGAAATTTTGTCATTATGTAATATTGAAGAAACTAGGTTGAAATCAAAGAGTGAGGTTGAGTCAAATGAACAAGTTCAAGCATATGATGCCATGGCCCGAAGAAAAGGAAAGTTTAGAAAGTTTGATCCTTGGAAAAAATAAAAATCGATATGTCAAAGATACAATGCTATGAATGTAAAGAATATGGGCACTTTAAAAGGAATTGTTCCAAACTCAAGAATGAAAACAAGAAGAGGAAGAAAAGAAATGAAGCCCATGTTACTAAACAAGTGGAAGAATCCAAAAAGAAGAAATAAACAAAGGAGGAAATGAAAAATATCTACTATGATTGAGATAATCTCATTCACATAGTTATTTTTAGTTATAGAGGAGAGTATAAATCATCACTAGTATGATAAGATGCATGGAAAGAAAGCTGATGGAGATGACATCATCATAGAAGCATGGAAAGAAAGCTAAAGTAGAAGTCTACATGGTTGTAGCAGTCATCATGATAGAAAGAAATTAGTTTATGGAATCTCCATTGGAAGCATATAAGGACAACTAAAGTAGCAATATATATGGTTGGAAGAAATTCATCTAGCATGATATAATATAAATAAAGGTCATCATACATCATCGTTATAAAGGAGCATTTTCAGAATCAATATCATCAAGATCCTCCATTAGAATATTTATGAGAAGGTTCACTTGGAAGAGGAAAGTGTCTCACTAATAGTCTATGGTCCACCTTGTGTGGGATCCACTGGTATGGTATGCTGACAAAGATGTGCAGCATGCTGAGTTGGTTGAAGTAATTTCATCTTCAAGGAATGAGAGGAGGCTTCTAAAAGGAAGTTATATGAACAAAAGAAGGAAAAGTTATGTATATATTCATGTCATCATTTAGTTGTAGATAACAGGGTTGAATTCTCTATCTCATGGGCATGATCGAAGAAGAAGGATCTATTCCATTATAATGATGCATGAAGGCATGTAGACAATGTGCCTTGAATTCTGCTACATATTGATAAGATGAAACCAACAGAATATGACCTCATATGGAATATGAGGTCATTATCATGGTGTCTATGTTGTAAGAACCAAGTATAAAAGAGTTCATGAAAGGTAAATTTATAGTCATGTAAGATAAGATAAGTGATCAACATCCGATAGGTATAAGAATTAGTTATGCCATCTCCATGGAGAAGGTATGAAGACCATGATAAAATATTAAAAAGAAGGAGACCCTTGATATTGAATTTTTTGGATATGGAGTCATTCATGTGCAGGATGTTGATGTTGCATGAAGTAGATGTCATGACGAAAGGCCATCATAAAAAGGTAATTTTGATTTTATGTTCATTTTGATTTTTGAAATCATATGGTTGGTTTGAAACATGGCTACCAAAAGAGAGTTGTAGATGTCACATACAATAAGCATTCATGTGATTGGATGGAATATCCTGAAAGAAACATGACTTGGAAGAGGTATTTGTATGAAGAAAAGTCAAATGTGGACTAGAAGATCACTTTCCAATGAAAATAAGGTTGAAATGACTATTGGTTCAACCCTATGTTTCATTTAAGGAAAGTGATGAAGAAGATGATTGATTCCCTACAAATAAGATCTAGAAGATGAAGGCTCCATGATGAAAAAATTGAATTTCATGACATCAGAAAGAGGAGCCTTATAAGCAGTTGATAATACCATGATATTCACCAAAGAGTATATAGTTGTCGTTGGAAAAAAGTCCCTAGTTGAGAGGGAGCTTGGGCAAGTCCTTGGTTAAGAAGGAGCTTGAGTATATTCATTTTATAGGAATGAGCATATCCTGCCTAGTTGAGAGGGAGAGATAGACACATCATTCTTGTCTTCATGTTATGAAGAAAGAATGGAGGTTTGGGTAAGCATCTATTTTTTGATACTCTTTGGGATGTGGTAGGGAATCAAATAGGTAAGATTAGTCGAAGAGGAAATTCCTTGAGGATGTGTTATTCCAAGACATGAATTTTCCTAAAAGGACATATCTTGTGAACATCTAGGTCGGGTATGTGCCTTAAGAGACAATGATGATGGTGTTTATCAGCCATTGTTTTTCCAACATTGTGCTTTGATCTTGTGGAGAGACAAAGTTGTTAGTCAAAGCCTTGTTGTGTGATAATAATGGTTGGTATAATGAGATGCAATGAGATAAGCTAAAATAATATCTTATGGGATGGCTTACCAATTCGATTCTTCTTATGGGAATTCTTTAGTTTGAGAATGTCCAAGTACCATGTATGGATTATGAATACTTCCCTAGTAAGAGGGAGTGTTGAAATATGTAACTAGGTTTGTTATTCATAATGACATATGTAATCATGATTTTATGTATTTGATATTGAAGAGAAAAATAAATTTATTAGTGTCATTATTGATGCATGGGTTTCATGCTCAAGGTTAATTTATTCATAGGTCAAGCACCCATTGAATGCTTATAGGGACTGTAATTGAGTCATTGTCATGTATGGAAGACCAACTTGGGCTTATTCTATCAAGTCAAGAAAATTTATTTTAATCAAATTAGATTCAAAGACCCTCCAAGACCTTATTAATGTGCAAGCAATAATTTGACCTATCAATTAGTGAAGTTGACCTCCTAGAGATGACATGTTAGCCTAAAAGGACTCTCTAGAAGCCTATATATAAGAGGGATGTCAACCACATCAGAGAGAAACCGTGAAGTTGAGAAGAAGTTTGATCAAGAGAAGATAAGGACACCTAGAGCCATCAAAAAAAGAGAAAATTCTAAGGAAGAAGAATATGAGTTTTGGGACTATTTTTGGGCTGAATTTTTCACACGTGCAAAGAGGAAGTTATGGCATCCCTATCGCTATAGAAAGACCAAATTACAATAAGTTTAAGGAGTCAAGTCAAGGGTCAAAGAAGCATCAAAATACAAGCTCAATAGTCAAATAAAAGAAGCCAACCCCAAAGAAGGAAAAAGGAGGAAGAAATATCCATCATTCTCTCACATGTGCCAAAAGATAGGGTTATTGCAGTAGCCAAAATTGTAGTTAGAAATCACAGGTCTGAAAAGGAGGTCAAAGGAGAAGTTGCAACTGTTGGAAAGCTAGTTTGACTGAAGTTGACTTTTTGGAAGAGAAGATCATCAAGGAGAAGTTTGACGTGGTCTTGGAGGGGTCTTTTTCAAGGGTCATAGGCCTTAGAATTCGTCATTTGAAGTTGTTATGCAACCATCTCACAAAATAGAAGAAGAGATATATCAATGACTTCAAAATTAGCCTCTTCAAGGAGGAAACCTCCTTTACGTTACAAAAATGAACAATTCTTGGATGATACAAATGAAAAGACCTCCTTTATATATATAGGAGTCTAAGGGGTCACAATATAATCAGATCCTACATAACAGTTATATTGTAAGGGCACAACAATAACAATAGTGGGCTTCTATGGGGTACAATAATAAAAATATGGGTACTAGATGGGCACAACAATACAATAAGGGGGTTGCACTAATAACAATAAGGGGCTACACTAGTAGTATAGGGACCTAATATGCCCCTCTCGTTCAAAAAAATGTTGTCCTCAACGCTTGAGTAGTTATGGATGCTTTTATATAAAATTATAATCCTCCCATGTGGAATCTTCAGCGGTAAGTTCTTCCTCTTGATGAGATACTCTAAAATTGATCGATTTTGTAGTTGTCGGGTTCTTATTTCCATGATTGCTTCAGGTTCCAACATGATTTTTCCTTCCTCGTCAAGTTCTGGAATTTTTTTTTGAGTTGGGATCTTGTCTCCTATAACCTTCTTTAAGCATGAAACATGGAAAACTGGGTGCACATGGGAAGATGCATGAAGCTCCAATTTGTATGCCATAGTACCAATATTTTGAAACACCTTTTAGGGACCATAATACTTTGGTGATAATTTATTATCATTCTTAGCTTGCTTGAGGGACATTTGTTTGTATGGTTGTAGCCATAAAAATACCTAGTCACCTACATAAAAAATTCTTTCATTGTGATATTGATATGCATGTTTTTTCATTCTATTCTGCGTCAAATTGAGGTTATACGTTAAGAGTTGGAGAACTTGTTTTTGATGCTCGATGTGATCTTCCACTACTTGAACCTTAGAATGATTGTCCAAGACTTTTTGGAGATATGGATAAATAGATGATTTCGATGTTTGAACCTCTAGTGAATATAATTGTGTAATTACGCCCTGTTATTCTTTCTATAGAAGCTTTTTCATGCCATTAGAGCTGATTATCTTTCTTGGTTTCCTTGCGATACCCATTAATTCAACTTCCTTTCCTTCCCAAAAAACATTCAAGAAAAGTTCTTGAAAATTAGAAGCTATCGTACCCAAAGATTGTAACCATTGGACTCCTAGTACAACATTAGTACCACCCATTTGAATGGAAAGCATTGGACTATTAAATACATATTCTCCCATGGATAGCTTTATATTATGGCACTTTCCCAAGAAATTTATGGTTCCTCCATTTGCAACCATCACTTGATACTCTGGTGCTAGATATAGGAAGCGATTCAATTCCTTAGCTATCTTACAATGAATAAAATTATGGGTACTACCAGAATCAATCAACATTATTACCTTTTTCTTCTTGATATGTCCTTCTACCTTAAGAGTTTGAGGAGTGGTAATTCCTATCAATGCATTACAAGATATTGTCATATTCATTTATTCTTTCTCTGGGGTTGATTCCTGGTGTATTTCCTCTTCTTTTGGTGTTTCTTGTTCCTTTTCTTCCTCCTCTTCCCCTTCTATGTAAATTAATTCTTCTCAGCACACTTATGACCTTTAGTGTCACAATTGTAACAAAGCCCTTTTTCTCTTTTTTCTTCCAATTGTTGTGGTGTCAACCTTGTAGGTTGTGGAAGGCTAGGAGCAACAACACTTCCATATTTATAGTTATGAGTGGTAGGCATCCTTGTTGCCATAATTTTGCTTTTAATTTTTCTTTCCAACTTGAATTCCTTCTCCATTGAATTAGGTTTCCAAAGGAAAACCTCATGTTGGATGTTATCCTTTAAAATCCCTATGAAGACTTCAATCCTATGCTTCTTTGGAATATCATTTACCCTTATATTCAATTTTTGGAAGTCCTCAATGTGTTATTCCATTGAACCCTTTTGTTTGAGATTTATCAATTGGCTAAAGAAGGTGTTGCTCTTTGTATCCTCACAATGTGCTATAATTTCCTCCGTGAAAATTTCCCAAGTGACAATTTTGTTATGAGAGAAAAGCCATTGATACCATACAAATTGATTGGGGTCTAAATATAAAGTTTCAATACGTAACTTTTGTGTGTTTTTCACATTATGGACATCAAAATATTGCTCCATCTATAGTATCCATGTTACGGGATCCTTGTCATCAAACTTCCTCATATTGATATTTGGAATATGGTGGGTATTCAATCCATTGTTAGATTCTATGAAATCATTATTAACGTTTTTTTTGTGCTCATCATGAGTTTCCTCTACTACCTTTTTGTCAATAGGAAGCCTTTCTTGTAGCAACCTTGTTCAGCTTTCCTTCAAACCTTCCTGTCTTTCTTCAAACCTTCCATGTTTCCTTTCAATTTTTCTTCTATACCATCGATATTAGATTCCATGCCATAGATAAAACCATTTATCTTAGCTTCAATTCCATTCTTCAAACCATCCATCTTAGCTTTCATTACCTTTTGTGAGAGCGAAATTTGTTGCACTTGGTCTCATAATTTTGATATATCATGTTGCATTTCTTCCTCTTCTTCATGTGTTATGGTAGAGATTTAGGGTTGCTTAATAGGTGTTTCTATTTTCTTGATTCGAGTTAGTTTGAAATCAAACAATGATATCTATACTTCACTATGCCCTTTGAATCACTTCAAACTGATTTTTCAAACAAAAGTTATGTAATTTTGTTTTTTAAATACACACCTTTTTCTTACTTTTAGGAGCTCAATTGTGAAACAATTATAACTCTGTAATTTCTCTCCAAATTATGAAATTTCATCCAGTGGTATCCTTCTAAGTCCTCTTTCCAACCCCATAGTCTTATCGAGATTGGATTCTTCAAGAAAGAGTTATGCCCAATCTCCTATAATGCCCTGATTATAGACTGGTTCAGTAGAGATAACTTGTATGGAGTGCCACATGTCACTTTTTCTACCTTTGCCCCTAAAATTAATATCCAAAACCCTACATTCCACCCTCTTTCTACCACTTCTTACGAAATTCAAATCTGATGCTCAGAGAGAAAGTTATGATAATTTTCCATAGGTCACCTGTTTGAGATGGAATTTTGGAGCCTGCAAAAACCCTAACTTCCTCAGCTCATATCTCCAAAAATATAGTGAGAAAAGATATAAAATTCAGAGACAAAGTTAATTAAGATTTCAGCTTCTGAAGCTTCATAGAAAAAATTTTATAGCAAAAATTTCATGATAACTTGTTTGAAGCAGCGGAACCCTAGAATCCAAAGCTATGATACCAAATGTTATGTAACCAACTCACAAAATAGAAGAATAGATAGATCAACGACTTCAAAATTAGCCTCTTCGAGGGGGGAACCTCCTTTACATTACACAAATGAACAATTCTTGTATGATACAAATGACAAGATCTCCTTTCTATATATAGGAGTCTAAGGGGTCACAATATAATCAAAGCCTACATAACAATAATATTGTAAGGGCACAATAGTAACAATAGTGGGCTTCTATGAGGCACAATAATAAAACTATGGGGACTACATGGGCACAACAATAAAATAATGGGGTTGTGATAATAAAAATATGGGGATACACTAGTAGTATAGGGACCTAACAAAAGTTCTATAAGAAGAGAAGAGTTCTTGTGGGTTTTCCTCTCAAGAGGAGAGGTTTTGGCCCTAGATAATAGACAATATATTATGTCTTGTATATTTGATATTCATAGTGTGGTAGCTATTTGATGATAAAATAATAATAATAATAATCAAGTGAAAGAAGAAGCTAATCAAGTTAAATAAAATACATCGCAAGTATTTATCAATGTTGGAATTATGAGACAAGTGTTGTCCTTGATGGAAACTCATACAGGTGACAGATCTTAGTGCAATAGGCCAGTAGCAAAGATTGATGATCAGCCTCTTAGACTGGAAGAAAATAAGATACCCGCAGGTGATACTAAGAAAAGGTGCGGACCCACAGGTACGCCGTTCAGAATGTTGCAGTCATGTCCGCAGGTTGTCCGAATAGAAGGTGCGGACCCCAGTGCACGCACTTCCATGTAGAGAAAAGCGCACGCACGTGGGAATCCTATGGTGATCCATGGTATCTAGTCCGTCATGATTGATCCTATGGTTTTGGTCTGTGGTATTGCATCCAAAAGTATTGATCCCAAGTATTGAGTTCATGGTATTGTGTTATTATGGTTTTGGACCATGGTATTATGAAAGGCTTGACTATAAAAAGGGAAGGAGCTCATTTGGAAGAGGACACTTATGGGTTGAATATCTTAAGGTGATCTAGATCTGAAATTCTTATGATCGGTTGGTGAGTGATAGCTAGATCTAAATCAGGGAGATTTCTATAAACTGTTGATAAGTCGCAATCTCATTGGCGCATGATTAGATCTGTTGATCAGACTGACTGTGGCACATTGGAGGACTGTTAATTTGGCCCTAATCAGAGGTCCGTAGGCAATCCACGGCTCAGGTGTGGATACCCGCAGAGAAGTAGAAGGTGTAGGTACGGATATCAGTAGAGCAATAGAAGGCGCAGGTGCGGATACCCGCAGAGAAGCAAAAGGCGCAGGTGCGGATACCCGCAGATGTCTAATGGTGAAGTTGCGGACCCTACTTGAAATTTTCTTTAACTACCTTTCACTATTCTGCCGGGTTCTGGGTGCATAATTGATGTCTGGTTACTAGTATTGAGTTATGATAACAACATGATTTTGGTTGAATGGATCAATTTCTTAATGACTTATCTTTATGTGATCTGATGTACTAGATCTGGTTGATAACTCACATATCCTTGTATATGTCTTGGTGTTTGGGTGATTCAAAATATTGATTGATTATGTGCTTCAATGATGTTAATGGGTCCAGTATGAAAATTGGATGAAACGTGGCCTTTCAGATTATGTGTTGTGCGCAGCGGAAGCGTGGTGGGCCCATAACCCAAGATTGTAGGCCGACACCTACGTACTAGTATCTTAGCTAGTACAAGAGCTAAGGGGGTGGTAGCTCCCTTCTAGTAGCAGTTGAAATCTTTGGAGCATTGTAGCAGGTAGCAGCCTGCGTACTAGTAAATGGATTGCTAGTACAAGAACTATGGGGTTGTAGCTCTCTGCAGGTAGAAGCCTGCGTACTGGTATAAGACTGCACCAGTACAAAATATTGTAAAAGATTTTCTTATTAAGAAGAAGATTGAGATGACTTGCTAGCAGGTGGTTTTCACCCACATTGGGTTTCCACCTTATATCATGGTGTTCATGTGTGTGACTTATGTGTGATGATCTGTTCTATTTTACTCTGCATCTGTTTACTGTTAATATGGTTGATAATGTTCTAATGCACTCATTAAGATCATCTAACTGAATCATAAGAGTTGTGGAAGTAGCATATATGAATCCTGAATATGGAAATGAAAAAGTTTTATTGACGTGATAATACTGATTCACCCCCCCCTCTCAGTATTATTTCCAACAATCAAAGTAAGAGAAAACACCTTATCTAGTTGCCCTAGATTCATCAACACTTCTTGAGGTCTATTGTCACCCTACTCCTAAGGTTTCCTATACACCTTTTCTAGGGCAATATGAGGCATATTTATCCCATTTTCAATATAGGATTTTGGCCTCCTCTTTGATTCATATTACGACTTGTTTAAAGGAACTATAACACAAATTTTCGGCCAAATTTTCAAGTAAACTTTATCCATCCGGAGGAGAACTTAAGGTTGTTTAAAGAGGATAATTTTTGGGTTTGGTTAGAGTTGCAATGGGATCACGCCAAAATTTAACCACTAGTTTGTTCTTGTAGGCAGAGTCCCATGGTTTTATCATGATGTTGTTTGAACTGAGTTAGACCACAATATCTAAAGCTAAGTTTAGAGGGATTTCAGGACCAAGTTTTATAGCAAAAAAGGAGGAGGTCATGCCATAGTCAAAGGGGCTAAAATGGCATGTTTTGAGTTGTGTTTATACAATCAAATTAAGATTTGTTTGAAGGGATGATCTGCAGTAAAATCTAAAGAAATTGTAAGGGGTGTTTTTGGCCATTGTTGAGTGCCAAGGAAAGACTTGTATAATGCCTATTTTGAGGATTGTTGAGAAGTTATTGAAGGAGAGATTAGGATAATATTCAAGGAAATTCCATTTAATACATTCTGAAGCAAAAAATGATAGACAAGGCATACTTTTGACGACAAAATTATGTTGAATTTCTCATAAAAACTAAGGTATGAACCAAAGAATTTATCCCTGCTAATTGTTTATCCTATATTTGAATTAGTTAGTGAAATGTTGTGACAAGAGTTTGGCAAAAAGAGTAATAGTAGACCTTTAGTAGTAATCAAGAATCATTATTGAACTTTTGATATCTACATTGATTGTACGGTGACATCTTGTTAGAGTTTGTTGATTGAAATTCCATTTTATATATCATATCTTGTGATCTGAGCACATATCAATAGAAATAAAAGTGAAGTTTCATTTGTATATTATTGTAAGTGGGTCATTGTCCCTGGCAAGGGAGCTTGATAACACTTTAGGGTGGGAAGGTGGTGCTAGGGAAAGTTGGAGCTTGCAAGGTGTTGTAGCATCCTTACATTTGTAGCCGATAAAAATAGGGTGTTGGAGCATCGTTCTAGTTGGAGCTAGTAAAAGAATGGTGTTGGCACATCCTTTCAATTAGAGATGATAAAACCAGGGGGTTGGAGCCTCCTTCTAGTTGTTGTTGGAGAATCTTGGAAGTTGGAGCTTCCTGTTGATGTAATTTTCAATACATATATTATAAGTGTTCAATGTTTTTCCTCCTGGAAGGGTTTCCACCTAAAAATTTATTATGTACTATTCATGTGATGTGATGTGTTGTTTATTATCTTATTTGATTTGTGAAATTGATATTTAATGCTATGAAAAGTAATTAAAATTAAGTGAAATATTGATTCAGCCTCCCTCTTAGTATTTGCAACAATCATAATTAGTACACCCCATCACTATCTATTCTACGCCTCATGGGCATATTTCAATTTAGAATTTAGTTAAATCATAATTTTAATTTAGTTTATAATAATTATTATTATAAAAATAAATTAATAATATTTTCTCCCAAAAAAATGTATTTTTTGTTTATAGGAAAAAATCGTATTCTTCATATGATTCTAGCGTCAAAAGGGAAAATATTCTTAAATATTGAGGCTTTACCATCATAGGGAAAAAATAGACTTCAAGGACTAGACAAACGACAAAACTATTGATTTTCATTTTGTCAATATTTTATGACTCTAAACATACCAAAATAAACATGGTTTGTAAAATCCTATAGTCAACCAAAGCACCATAAATATATTTGAAAATCATCTACAACATCAAACCATCTATTTTGTACAATGTCTGGAAAATTATTCTAACATGCATGCATTTTCATCCATAGATAAACTTGCTTTAGAAATCCCATCAACTTTTGTAATATACTCCCTAAAAAGATGAGAAAAATCAATATGCTGAAAGAGTAAGACCATCCCTTTTAGCTCACATGGTAGTGAGTGAAGCAAGTTTTTGACAACATGTACTGAGTGATTTATTCAATTTATTTTTAATAATAAATCTCCCATAACCTATAACAAAAAAACATGAAACTTAAGTGAAAAATTTAAAAAATAGAGTAGTGAGTTGAACTCAGCCAAATTGTTTGTACTATGACCATAATTTTCTTTGAATCGAAAGACATGAGAATCTAAGAGATAGAGTGAGAAGCATGATTCCACCACGGTGACCCAATATCTAAATGTTCCATTGAAAAAAATGCCTGCTATATTGATGTATCAAAGATGCAAGATTATCTTACAGTTCAAAGCACCAAAAACTAAACAATACCATACATTGTAGAAGCACCAAAAACTAAACAATACCATACATTGTAGCAAAGCAACAAACATAGAGACATATATGCTCAAAAACTTATTGAAGGGGAAATTATATTATCAAATCATTCCCATGTGATTTTCTATTGTACAAATGGTCTATTTATATATGAATAGGTGACCATAATGAATATGTTATAACTAAAATTTTAGTTATCATCTCCATAATTACCTCTCAAAATATTTCCTCAAATCTTTCCATGAATCTTTAAAAAAATATTCATCACTTACTTCTCTCATTTCTTCCCATCTCTCATTCTTATGTAGACTTCTATAATTGGCCCACATTATTATAAATCCTCATTTTATTTAAATATGATCATAAATAGGAATTATTCCTTCATACTCCCCCTTAATGAATAGTTGTGATATCTTCAATCATATTTTGAATGGTCCCATATTCATATTATATTATATTATATTATCCTTCATCACACTTTGTCTTCTTCTATGATTTTTGGTCTTCTTCATTCTTATTCGTCATCACCCACAATATTTTTCACTTGCACTTACAAAATACAAACACTTTTGAAATCCATATAAAAGAGTAACCATCCATTAGAATACATGGGTCACCAACCTCTATATCCACCAATTCTCTAAGACACGCTCTCTCCTACATGGTTCATCAACTATTATTGCATCACATGTTTTCATACATGTACCTTTTATTCCCCATTCATTATCCTCATCCTCATCTTCAATTTTTAGCTTACCTATAACCATGTTGTCCATGATCCTACAGTAGACTACTAAGGAACAAAAAATTCTTCATGGGATTTTGTCCATGAGTTCCCTTTATCTCTAACTATCATCTTGCAAACTTTTGTTTCACAATTTTATTTTCTCCATGACATCCTCAACACAACTATAGCTTTCACGGCTTGTAATCTACCTTAATATGCTTGCCACTAAGATTGGTGTTTCTACTAGGTGTGAATTGCCTTAAATTGGTGAGTCTACCCACTATGGAGCTTATTTCCCTAACTCATCACCTCTACATCTTATTCAATGGGTTCTATTTGATAACAATTGGATTTTGGTTTACCATGAACCTTCATTAAATCAATCATTTTGGCTAACCATGAACCATACATTATAAAGTGTTTAGTTTTCCATGAACCTTCATTACATCAATGGTTTTAGTTGAACATGAACAATACATTACAAAGTGATTTTTACATCGCCATAAACTTTTTAATGGGGGTGTACTTTCCTCATTAGGCTTGCATCATCATTGACTCGGGAACATACTATTTCAACTTTCATTTTGGGCTAAATTATCCTATATACAATATATAACCAAGACTATTTTCCTTCCATCATTACTAAAAATAAATTATTAAGGAAAATTCATAAGGGATGTCATTTTTATGGATTTATTGCATCTGCATTTCACATTTTTCTTTATTCTCACCTTGATTTGATTCCTTATTGCTACATCTCTTTTGTATCTACATCTCCCTTTTTTTCACTTTCCCTACATTTCTTCGTTGCTTTTGTTGTTTCTTACCTTTTTCTTATATTTCTTTTGTTCTTTGATTTTGCTACTTCAGTGTGTTTGTGTTCTTTTTTCTTTTTATAATTTCTAAGAGTCTACATTTTCCTTTTTTCTTATTACATTTTGTTCATGTCACTCATATTGTCATATTTCTCTATTATGAAGTTTGCATCTTCTTTCATTTTTCTATGGAATTTTCCTTCTATTAATCCATTCCTTTGAGATTCAATTTGCTACCCTTCCTCTCTTTTCCATTTCAAGCTTTATTGTGCCTCTTCTTCCTTTTTAGGTTTTCCTCATCTCGTTAGTTATCTCACCTAGGCTTTCTCTTTCCCTAGCCCTGGGCTTTCGGTATTTATGGTCCTTATTTACCTTGGACCTTCTCTCTATATTTTTTATTCTTTAGAATTCAAAATATGTAGGCCTTCTTCTTACCATTCATTTTCTCTCTTCTTTTCTTTTTGATTACATTATCATATGATTTTGTTTGTATAGAAGTATCATATTTACTCTTCATCGATCTTCCTTTTGCTGACATCTTTTTTCATCCTACTTTGGTTGCATCATCTACATAAAATTATACTTCTTTTATCAACAACTTGTTTGAGATCTTCATCATGATATTGTTCACATCATCATGTTTTGTCTAGTATCTAACAGTTCCTACAAACATTATCTAGTATTAGAATGGATAGTTCAAACATGGACTCAAATTTGTGACAATAGTTGGCCAAAATAAATGTCACTATGATGATAACTAGATTCTTTTAAACATACTTTGCATGACATGACAATTTCTAAATATTTTAATCAACTTTGAAAAGATTGTCTTAACTTTGTCACCTTCAATAACTTTTACTCGCTTGACTTTACAAGGCTTAATTACATCAAAATTCTCTCATGTAATGACTTGACCATGTTTTTAAACTTTGGGTATTAGGTAACCTCGAACATGCACCCATAAATTTAACTCATAATTGATACTAACATAACTTCAAAAAGAACCTAACTTGTACAAATATTTCAATACAAACTTTGGCATTTTCCATATCTTCGTGACATGAAATTTTCTCAAATTATACACATTAACAAACTCTTGACCTTTCATGCCTTAGGTTTGGCTCAAATACTCTCACTTATACACTCAAATCTTTGAACTTATATAACACTTTCACAATTTGAACTTAAGAAATTTATATTCATCGGGTATATACAATCTTTGAAAATTTTCGAACTAAAAAAATAAACCTTTCAAACGCTACTTAGCTTGCTTGGGATTATAGTTTTAACTTTCATTTAAATGTACTTCGACCCCTCACATTGTTTATGTCTCTTTCCATCTTTTCAAATTATAACCTTTATTTCTAAAGCATTTATTTAATTCCCATAACTTGTTGGGTGTGGAACTTGATTATCTTCTTTATTTAGAGGTATCACCACATTGGACCCCAGTTTGTAATGTGGTGGCAATGCTGCCCGTAAAATGTACGTCATCAGGGGGGCGATGATTATTATTTGGAGCCCCCCTGGCGGGGGATCAGGGGAAACACCCCCAAAGCTAAAAATAGATGTAAAATTGCCTTGTAAAATGTTGTAATTTCATAGTTAATCTGGGCCATTCATTAGGTAGAGATCTGATGGTAGAAGTTATGTTTATATGAGGGAATTGTATTGTGTCTATGTAGATCTGTATTCTGAGTGAGAAAGAGAGAGGAGATTGTGTGAGAGCGGAGAGGGAATTACAACGGATTTGTTGTAGGTTGTATCTTTTTAGTTTGCTGGATAATATAAAAGGAAGGACTAGCTATTTCTTTGTGGATGTAGCCCAAATTGGGTGAACCATGTATATCTGTGTCTCTCTTGTTTTATGCGTTTTCTGTGTTTATATTTCTGCAATATATTTTATGTGTTCCATTGCTCTATAATATATAATTTTCTAACATAACTATCAGTTGTTCCCTTCATTAATAATTTATTTTTATTTAATTATGTGACTCACTTTTTTTATCAATGTGTGTGAAGACATAAAAAGATAAGATTAAAAAAAAAAAATCTTACCTAGCATATTTGGATGTTTCTCCTTTCTCAACGAAGCTTCTCTTCTCTTTAGATCAACCTCACAACTATCATTTTTTCTTGACAAGTTGTTGGTTGCTTCCTTTTATGGTTTTTTTTGGTAGAAACAAGCCTACACCAACTTAATTTCCATCAACCAATTGAAATTGTATGCTACAATAGATCAATCATTAGCATAATATGTTTATCTTATCGAGAATATCAAAAGTGTGAAATATGCCAGAGATACCACGAAAATAACACAAGAGATGATAAGAAATGGAAATGTTTTATTAAGATCTGCAGTAATAATGTTTACTTGCCTCTTTGAGGGGGTAACCTCTAGTAGAGCAGAGCTCAATTACACATTACAATACAATACTTCCCTTACTATATATGACAATATATAGTTTCATGAGACCAAAAACCCTAATTACTTATGGTCCCTTGTCTAATGCAGGTTAACCACTTTATTCATTAGCTATGGCTTATTATAACTGATTATGGCCCCTTTTTTATAATGCAGGTCAACCACTTAGAATGTTTATGATATTTACTTATTACACTAACTAATCATGACTCTTATGGGGACCCTTGGACTTAATAAATTAATAAAGGAGGTTAGGGTTGGACCCTAAAATTCCGTCCCCCTTCAAAAATAGACTTATCCTCAAGGCTAGAGTTGCAAAAACTTCTGGAGAATAGTACTTGGTTTCCATGGCACATCTTTTGGTAAGGTGTCTTTCCATTGGATGAGGAGTTCCTTGATAGTGAGGCTATGAAGATGTCGTTCTCTTGAATCTAGGGCCCATTCTAGTTGGAGCCAAATATAACCTTCCTCATCCAATTCAGGCAGTATGGTTTGGAACTTGCAATTATGCCCCACTACTTTCCTGAGGAAAGAGACATGAAATTTAGGGTGGATTTTGGAAGTAGCTAGCAAGACCATTTTTTAAGCGACAGAGCCAATATGCTAAATCACCATATAAGGCCCATAAATTTTCAGAGCTAATTTTTGGAAGCCTTTTTCTTTAAGAGAAATTTTCTTATAGGGTTGGAGTCAAAGAAACACTAGGTCACCCTCTTAAAAAGAACTTTTTGAGAAATGTTGGTCAGCATATTGTTTAATCTGGTTCTATGCTTGATGGAGATTACCCTTCAAAAGAGAAAGAGTGGTGGCTCAGTTTGAAGCAACCTATCAACTGCCTGCACTTTGGAAGATCCCAGGAGATAAGAAGATAGCAAAGGTGGGAGTTGGACATACACCATCTCATACAATGTCATCTTGGTTGTGTCATGATAATTAGTATTATATTACCATTCAACCAAAAGTAGCCGCTGTTCCCATTGATGTTGTATGTCCAAAGCAAAACACCACGGGTATGTCTCCAAACATTTGTTTACCGCTTCGGTTTGACCATATGTTTAGGGTTTATATGATGTACTCATTTGGAGTTGCGTACTAGGTAGTTTGAACAACTCCTGCCAAAAATTTCTAGTGAAGGTGGGATCACGATCTAACACAATTGGAGTAGGCATGATGTACAGTTTGAAAATTTGATCCATGAAGACTTGATCCATCAAAATGCAGAGTCTTTACATGACTCAGACAAAACTTAGACCTGGGGGACTATTTGGTAAATTTAGTGTCCTAAATTTCTCTACATAAATTATCAATCCGGGTGTCACAACTTGATGAAGTGTAGTGCACTGTTTGTGCTAGCTAACCCTTCTTACTTCGTTGTTTTTATGTTTTATGTTGTTTTGGGGGTTTTGATCTTCTAATTCCTAATGATTTACAATGTAAACTATCAAAACTAAATCTAACTTTCTTAAAGACTGCTCAAAATATAAAAATGAAAACAAAGGTAAGAATAAATGAAAACAGAGCGAAGAAAAATATGGAAACAAAGCTAAGAAATGAAAACAAATTTTCTATTCTTATTTTACCATTATTTCCAAATCATGAATAAAAACTGAAAGTGAAATTTGAAATTAATCTCTAACTAATTACAAAAATAAAACTAAATGAAATACTTGGTTACTCTGCCTCTCGATTTTGGGAGAAAGTCTCCTTGGGATGACATTTAAGTAATTCTGTACTTCATTAATCTAAGAGAAAGCAAATACAAAGATGTAGAAATAACTCATTGCATAGATGAAATATTCAACCACTTAATTAAGGATGAATTATCAACTTGAAGGGTTTTCCATAAACATTCATTAACACCATGAGTCAGTGGAAATGGCAAAGACAGTAAATGACACTGATCAATTTAATTGAGAATTTAAACTAGAAAAATAGTGAATGAAGGAAACTATCCAATAGTATATCCTTATCATTCTTCAATCCTACTCTCATCCTGAAACAAGGTTAGTTTTTAATTGAAGAAACAAGATTACACCATTGAGTTCTATCTTCTAAACTAATAATAAAAACTAAAAGGAAGTCAAGCTAACGGAAACTGCTCTAAATTATAAACATTGTTAGTAAGAAAATGATAGAAATTGCATTATAAACACTGTTAGTAAGAAAATGATTATAAACATTGTTTTAGAAAGAAAATGATGAATTTACAGTTAACAAGAAGAAGAAAAATAAAATGAAATGAAACCTTCTTCAGTGCAGGGGCCCTCTGCAATTGATTAGGCTACGCTTGCTCAATCAACTCCAAGAAAACACCTTCAGATGTTCATAAAAACGTGCGGTCTTCTCATATTAAAACAGGGACACAAAACACCAAAAAATTACAGAGTTTAGAACTTGGATTTCACATTAAAACTATTACTATTACTAACGTCTTCGGTCCCTTACACAGGTATTTAGAAGAAAAATCATATAACTGTTTGTGGAGAAAATCATGCTACAACCAAACACATAGAAGACAGATATGCAAAATTTCTTCCTCGGCTGCTGGAGAAATAAATCCAAGACATGGTGATTGTTGGATTTGTTTGTATAGGTGGCTATTGGAGTCTGTAGGTACAAGTAGTTTCTCCGAATAATGCTTCCCATCACTATGAAATGCATTAATTAACCATGAAACAGATTCTTGTTACCTTCGGTCTCTTTGTGTTTGGCTTATATATTGATTGTAGTCTTATGCCATCTTCTTTGTCAACTTGGGTTGAATGAATAGGATAGGGTCGATGTCATGATGATTTCAAAGCTGCCCATGTGGCTAGTTTCTCCTTCTGACACGTGGAACTTGTTAGAGCATGAAGGTAGCTGCAAAACAACTAGTTAGCTACAGAATAGGTTGCGTTCTGTAGCTACTATACAAAAATTTATTCAAACAACAAAACATAAAAAGCATAACATGTAAATCACTAAATGTGCTCCTCAAGATATTATATACCGGTTATTGGTGATGAGAATGCATCTTTATTATGGAAAAACAAAGAAAAGGAATGAGAAGAGTTGCTAGGGAAAGAGTAATTTTGAGGCTCAACATACCCCCACTGCAAAATCATTGCATGTCCCCATGAAATTTTAAAAATGTGAACTTATTTCTCCTATTGCATCTGTTAGGACACTTTTGCCAACACATCCAACTTCCTTTTCTTACTTCTCCTTGCACTAACTGCCATCCTGGGCTTCTTCATAAGAAGTCTGTATTTGAGGTTGATAAGTGTTCTGCTCAAATTCCTATTTTTCCTCTTCAACTTCCTATTTTTATCGTATCATAATCCTAGGTGCAGCATTGTGTTGTCATGAATGGCTTTATCCAGCTTGTTTTTCTCCCTCAAGGTTTCATTTTCTTTTTGAATATGCCTGTTCAAAATCTCTAACTCAAAGATTTCTTATTTGAAAGAGCTAGTTAGAGGTTCTTGTGGATTGGCAGGCTGATCTAGATTGGTTGAGGATCCTGGATCCATTGAGGTATCCTTTCTCTCTAATGACTCTATGTAGTCATTGATTTGATGTTGTACTGGCTCTATGCC
The DNA here is from genome assembly GCA_000404065.3 of Pinus taeda. Classification (NCBI taxonomy): domain Eukaryota; kingdom Viridiplantae; phylum Streptophyta; class Pinopsida; order Pinales; family Pinaceae; genus Pinus; species Pinus taeda. The sequence goes on along the minus strand of APFE030612699.1, from coordinate 153,492 downwards.
AAGAGAAGCTCTACTTGGGCTACCTTCAAAATTCTGTGGAGGAGAGTTTTGTGGATTGTGTTCAGGTGGAATATTGTTAGGAGATTGAACTAGGGTTTCTTCCTTTAAGTTTAAGAACTAGGCTCCTTTTTATGTTACCTTCCTCACCTTACCTTGGAGTTTAGAGCTCCTTCTCAGGTTTTGGAAGCTTATGGTTTTTTCTCTTGTGTCCTTCTTCCTCTTCCCTATCTCCTTCTTTTTCTTGATTTTCTCCATAATCTTGGTTAGTCTTTCGGAGAGTAACTATTCATCTTATTGTGGTGATGAAGGTTCAGGAATGTCTTCATTGATTTCTTCAGCTCTCTCTTTCATTTTCCTTTCCATTTAGTCTGCTTTCTAACCTCTAGTTTAGAAGTTGTCTCTACATCATTATTTTGTGAGGAGGTTCCAGATTTGTTCTGAATGTTAATGCCGATCTTTCTCCTCCTAATTTTCTTAACATGACTCTCCTTATGTGACTCTGGAGCATTGTGGAAAAAATTTATTACCAAGAAATCTTCCTAGGTATCCCCTATACTTTTCAAATGGAATTCAACTAGTATTTTCACTAATCCATGATGATACATAGATGTTTCTATGGATTCAATTTTCTTTTGGGAATTTGTAGCCATCCTTCTCAGACTGTTTAGAAGGAAGAAGGGAAGGTTGATGCTTCCATTTTCTAAGAAATTCATTAATAAGCGTATATGGTAAACATACATAAACCCAATCTTCCTTCACATGTAATGAATTTTTGCAATATCAACAACATATTACCCCATTTTTTCTTGAGTGCTGAAATAGGAATTCCCTTCCTAAATACTGTAACATCCATAATTAGGTTTCTAAGGATCAATTTCAAAGATTCACCATGAAATTCCTTGTTTTTAAACCATCTTTCTCCTTGTCTCGACATCTCTGTTGCTTCTTCTATGAAGGATTTTGTGACTGCCAATTTAATATCTCCTATCTCCACTTCTGTGCCATCAAATGACCTTCCAAAAGACTTGGTAATTTCCTTGTGGTAGCCATCAAATTTCACAATAAATTTCAACCATTCGGCCTTCTGTAGCATCCCTTTAAGCTGTGGATACCCCTCCATATACTTTACCCCTACAGGCTCTGTCTTGAAAATAAGCCCCATATCCCTTATTTTCGGTTAACCTTCGAAATTACTCTTACTGTCTATAAAACGAGTGCTATTTAAGAAATGGAATGACTGTGTGTATGGAAATTGAATGACTGCATATATATGAAAATGGAAAGACTGTGTGTATATGAAAAAATGGAATGACTGTGTATATAGAAAATGGAAAGATTGTGTATATAGAAAATGGAAAGACTGTGTATATGAAATGACTGAGTGTATATGAGAGATAAAATTAAGGGTTTACATGTAATAAATAGACAGTAAGGGTTTAGAGATTCGTAGATAGGTAGGTCACATCGTCATCTTGACCGTTAATAGGTGGAGGACCGTTTGAGTACAGGTTATGGAGTTTGAAGCAGAGATTTGTTATGAAAGAATCATTGAGATCGTTTGTCATTAAAGATGGAAGATATGGCAGAGATATAGAGGCAGTCAAATAAAATGATGGTTGATTAAGGAGACATGTGATTATACATACTATACAAACTTATGTTTTCAAATTTCTTTTTGAAATAAATCTTTGCATTTACCTTTAGAACCTTTATCTTTCGCTTGCTAATTTTTTCGATGTTGATCCACAGGTACCTTGAGCATGGTTGCTCTTCAAAAATTTATTTCTTTTCAATTCCCTTCATACATGATTTTATTATAAGTTGTACACTTGTGCTTGAACTGATAAACAAATTGTAGCTGTAGAATCAGATTAGTTGCAGAACAGAATAAACTGCAAAATGTGAAAAAGAAAGTGAAATATGGCTTATGGATCATGAATGAAATGGAAGTGGTTATGTAAGTTAAATGAGATGAGATGTAAGACAAGATGATAAATGAAATTAAAATGGAATGAAAGCTGTAAAAGGAAAAATTGAAAAATTTATTGATGAAATATGACAATGTGATGAAGTGAAACTGCAAAAATAAACTGGAGTGAGGTGAGATGAGATGATGAATTTGCAGAATCTAAACTGTAGAGTGACTATAGCTTTTTGTCACTACTTATTACAGAAAGAAAATGGAAAATATAGGGTGTCAGAAATCTCTGATTTTCACTTTGTATTTTCTATATAAGTATGCCAATCAATGATTGGTTTTCAACCTTATACAATTTTTTATTTATTTGTTTTTTTTTTATAGGAAAAAATAAAGACTAAGTTAGTGGAGAAGAAGAATTCTTCTTCACTATCTTCATTTTAGAATTGTCTTGGAAAATCTTAATGAACTCCTCTTTTGAAATTGGTTTCTAATATATCTTTAATCTATGACCATTCACAAGAAGAGGAGTTTTACTTTCATCTATTGTTCTTATCCTCACTGATCCATTACTAAAGGACTTTTTCAATCTCATATGGCCCAAGACAATGAGTTTGAAACTTCCCTTGAAAATCTTTAAACTTTGAATCAAACAATAACGCCCAATCTCCCACTTGAAACCTCTTGTCCTTGATATATTTTCCATGCCATTTAGCCCTCTGTTGTTGGACTATACTAGTCCTTTGAACTGTGTCTTACCTGATTTCATCAAGTTCATTTAATTGCTCCAGCCTATGCTTTTGTGCCTCTGATAAATCTAGTCCCCGTTGGACTGCCATCTTGAAAGTTCTAATTTGGAACTCTATAGGGAATAAGTCTTGTTTCCCATAAACAAGTTCATAGGGTGTATGTCCCATTGTGTTCCTCCATGTAGTTCTATAGGCCCATAAGGCTTTAGGAAGCCTTTCCACCCAATCTCTTCTATGTAGATGCACAATGTTGGTGAGGATTCCTTCAATCACTTTATTTGTGGATTCCACTTGACCATTTGCTTGTGGATGACAGGGAGTATATTTCCTATGTTTGATCTTGTATTCTTCCACAAGCCCTTCCACCATGTTAGATGTAAATTGAGATCCCTAATCTATCACAATTTCTCTTGGAACACCAAAACAAGTGAAGATGTTGTCAAAAAAAAAAATTAACTATAGATTTTTCATTAGCAAAAGGTAATTCTTTGGCTTCTACCTATTTAGTGACATAATCAGTGCATACCAATATATACATCTTCTACTTAGATGGAGGATTAATTGGCCCAATAAAATCTAAGGTCCACTTTTCAAAAGGTTCGATGAGTACCTGAATTTGTAATGGCATTTAATTTGAGGTAGTAGGTTTCCCTAGCCTTTGGCAGTTGTCACATCTCTTGACATATTATTTATTATCTTTGAACATGGATGGCCAATAATATCCTAAAGAAAGGATTTTATAGGATGTCCTCTTGTCAACAAAGTGTCCACCACATGGCTCATCATGACATGCCTTAAGAATATCGAGCATTTCATCTTCCTTGACACACCATCTGATCATAAGATCTGGGCCTGTTTTATACAATTCGTTAGTGATCCATGAATATCTTGCACTTACCTAAATAATTTTTCTTTTCTCACTAGGAAACAAATGTGAAGGTAACTTTCTTGTAACCAAATAGTTAGCAATATCTGCAAACCAAGGAGTTTGAGTAGTTACTGCAAAAAGATATTCATTAGGAAACTTATCTTCCACCGAAGAATCTTCTTTGATATTCTGAATCCTGGACAAGAAATGAGCAGTTGTGTTTTGTTTTCCGGGTCTATCTAGCATAGTAATGTTGAATTCTTGCAAAAGTAAAAGCCATATCGTAACTCTGACATTAGTAATAGGTTTATTCAGTAAATATCTAATTGCAGAGTGATCTATATGAACAAAGGTTTCATAGCTTATTATATAGTGTCTAAACTTGTTAATTGCATGAACAACAACTAAAATTCCTTTTTCAGTCACAATATAGTTTAACTAAGTGGGAGTCAAATTCTTACTTGTATAGTAAATGGCATAAGGAATCAAATCTTTTGTCCTAATACAGCTCCCAGAGCTATATCTAAAGCATCTATTGAAATATGGAAAGGGAGTTTCCAATTTGGACCTCTTAAAATGGGTGCTTCAGAAATTTTTGTTTTGAAGGTTTCAAATTCCAACTGGCAATCAGAATTCCAATTGAATTCACAATCTTTGGTAAGAAATTTGAAGACTGGGGATGCTATTTTAGTGAAATTTTCTATACAACTTCTATAGTATCCTGTAAATCCTGGAAAAATTCTAACATCCTTTTGGCAATTTGGAATTGATAATTTAGAGATGACTTCAACTTTATATTTGTCAACTTTAATCCCATCTCTTGAAATGTGATGTTCTAAAACAATACCTTCTGTAAACATCATAAAAACATTTTTCATGGCTTAGTGAAAGGTTTGTTTCTTTACATCTTTTAAGAACTTTTTCCAAATTTTCCAAAGCTTCTTCAAATGCATTCCCATAGACTGTAAAATCATCCATATATACCTCTACACAATCATATATTAGATCAGAAAAAATCCCTATTACTGCTCTTTGGAATGTTGCAGGCACATTACATAAGCCAAAAGGAAGTACTCGATAGGCATAAATTCCCCATGGACAAGTAAATTTGGTTTTATCCTGATCTTCAGGTGCTACCTAAATTTGATTATAACCACTAAAACCATCCAAGAATGAGAAATACTTCTTACTTGCTAATGTATCTAACACTTGATCTATAAAAGGCAAAGGAAAATGATCTTTAAGGGTTGCTTTATTCAGTTCTCGGTAATGAATGCACACCCTCCATTTACCATTATTTTTAGGCACAATTACCAAAGGAGAAACCCATTGGCTATCTTAAATTGGGTAAATGAAGTTTACATTCAGTAATTTTTGGAGCTCTTCTTTCACAATCTCCCTAAGATTTGGATTCATCCTTCTCTGAGGTTGTCTGATAGGTCTACAATTTTCCTTAATGTAGATGTGATGGACATAAGTCTTAGGATTAATGCCTTTCATGTCAGTGTATTCCCATGCAAATGCAACATAATGTTTTGATTAGCTCTTCTTGTTGTAGTTTCTCCAAGTTTTTGTTTATGTTCAATGTCCTACCTGGAAAAATTTCAATTGTAGAGCTACCAAACTCTTCCATAGAATAGAGAAACATCTGCCTAGATGACAAATATTCAACATTAGATTTTTCTTGAAATTTCTCATGGTCATATTCTGAAGATGATTCAAAATTTTCCAATGTATTTAAAATTTGACTATCTTCACTAATACCTGAAATAGTAAAGAGAGGTTGAATATCATCTTCATCATCAATCCATTCTTTGTCATCTATTTCTATGATTGCTTTTGTTGGAGGATATAGATTAAATTTTTTTGTTGAATTACCATAAGAAATATACATGTCACCAGATCTACAACTAATAAAAGCATCAATTGTGGCCAGCCAAGGTCTTCCTAATATGAGTGGATGTCCTCCTAAATTGTTCTTGGGACTTAAGATCATGAAATAAACAGGATATTCCAAAGAATCTAAGGATAATGAAATATCTTCTAACACTCCATCTAGTTTGATTACTGATCTATTTGCTAATTGCAGTAAGGTAGGTGTGTAAAGAAGATTAGGAAGCTTGAGCTGCTCCATAGTTTGTTTGCTCATGATGTTTATTACTGTCCCTAAGTTAATCAATGTATTTGGAATTTCAACTCCATTGATATGTGTTTTCAAAATTGGACTTCCTGGATCCACATATTTTTTGTATGGCAATTTTTCCCATCATTATGTCTGCTATTTTTCCTACCAGGGGAATTCTTTTTGTTTCCTTTGTTTTTATTCCTAGTTTCTTTATGCTCAACTCCTTTATTGTTTTGGCTAGAATTGAAATTTCTTTAATGGCTTGTAGCAAAGGGATTTTGATATAGATAGTCTTAAATTCACCTAGAAAATCATAATTTGGCAACATAATCTTCTTTTCTACTCCTCTATCAATTTGTAATCATTTAGGAAAAGTAGGTGTAGAAGTAGATGCTAGTTGCTCATTGATAGGATTTGTATTTACTGATTCTTTTTGTTTTTATTTTTCAATGTTTTGGTTTTGGAGAGATGTTCCCTCAAAACTTTTATTGACCTTTAGAGAATCTTCCTCAGAACTATCTTGTTCCTGAATAATGACTGAAGGTCTTTCCTTTTCTAATATCCTACCAGATCTCAGTTGAACATCATTAAGATCTAGAGTGATTATATAAGTTGGAAATTGTTGTCCTTTTATCATGTAAGCATTCTAAGGATTTTTATTGTTGGGGTTTGGTAATGGTTGGGTAGGTAACTGATTTGGTTTTTGCTGAAATGGCAGTAAGAGTTGAGGATTTTGGTTTTTTTTTGGAGATTGTTGTGGAAATGGTAATGAAAGTTGAGGGTTCTGATTTTGAAGTTGTGGCTGCTGAATGTCTGGGGAAGGATAATTCTGATATGAAGGAGGATATTGATAATATTGAGAAAATCTCCTATAAGGATTTTGTACTCCTTGTGCCCACTGTTGAGATTGAGGTTGAGGTTGAGGCCAAGGTTGCTGCCAACAATTCCAATTTGGTGGGGGCTGAAGATACATTTGATTGTTAAATCCCTGATTTTGTGGCCCCTGCCAAGGTCTTCTAGCAACAAAACAAAGAGGTTCTGCAGAATTTGGGACTGTTTCTTCTTGAAAGACAACCTTAAGACCTGGAATTGAAGGACAACCGTTAGTCTCATGGCTTCTTGAGAAAATCATACAAGTTTCTACAAATTTTGCATCTAAAGGACCTTCTCTTAGAGCATGTTTTTTTTCTGCATTTTGGACAAAAAACGGCTAAAGTATCAGCCTCGGTTTTCTGCTTGTTTTGTAATTTAAGTGTGTCTATTTTCTCACTAAGACTCCCTAGAATGTTAGTTTCAAATTCATCAAGCATATTACCAATTTCTGCCCCACTTACAGATCTAGTTGCAGATTTGTTTACTCTAACAAGAGAAGGATCTCTTGGACCTTTCCCAGTTTTAGATTTCCCTCTTGAGAGATGAACACATAATTCTCCTATATCATTTAATCGGAGTTGAGAGATATCTCCCTTACCCATCATGTTAAGGATATCTATCCACTCATCTCTAATGGCTTTTAATAAAAGAGCTTTCAAGGTATCTTCATCTAAATTGTCCATTTTTTCTCTTTTCAAATTATAATTGAATCTCCCAATCAAATCCTCTAAGTTTTCATCCTCTCTTTGAATCATTTTGAACACTTCATCTTTGTGATTGGTAGGCATGCAATAATCCAAATACCTATCCAGAAACATTTTTTTCATGTCATTCCATATTCTAATAGAATGAGTGGCTAACCCCATGAAACACTTCAAAGTAGCTCTTTTTAGTGTTGAAGGAAACAATTTGAGTTTTTGAGAGTCTTCTAGATAGTCATAGGTTCTGCACAAGACTTCAAACTCAAATAAGAATGTTTCAGGATCCTCACTTTTTAACCCATGGAAGTTTGGGAGGACAGAAGGTGAGATATTTTTCATTGTGGTATTTGTTTCCTCATCCACTATAGGGTATCCAAAAGAATTATCTATTTCCCTATTTCCTCTACCTTCTCCATTATTTCCTCTACCTCCTCCATTATTTCCTATACCTCTTCCTCTACCCCATCCAAACAGTCTGAATTCCCCTTCTTCTCCTTCTTCTGCCATTATAGTTTCCTCAGAGTCAGTATAAGGTTCAACCTACAAGGTTACTTTCTCATCCTTTGGTTTTTCTATTAATGGGATATGAGAGAGAGGTTCTACTTCTTCTTCCTCACCATGTATTCCTAATTCTTCAACTAAAATGTGCTCTCCTGTGGAGGTGAAAAGGGCTATTCCTACTGTTGGAGATTCAAAATTTTTCTCCTCTAGGACTAACTTGGTAGATGAAGTAGGAGATTCTTTTGATTGGATTTCTGCCCCTGGAATTTCAGGGGTTCCATGACTGGGAGTATGAGTTTGGGATGGAGGTGTATCTTTTCTTGTTCTTGGTGAAGTAGGTGGTGTTGTAGGAATTGAACTTCTGCCCCTAGCTATAAATCTACCCCTAGAGTCTCTTTCTCTATGCATATCAATTTTTTTTTTAATGTAAGAGATAAGGCTACCAAGTTACACTTCCCCAGCAACGACGCCAAATTTTTTGGTCAATTTAGTGTCCTAAATTGCTTTACATAAATTATCAATCTGGGTATCGTAAACTGATGAAGTGTAGTGCATTGTTTGTGCTAGCTAACCCTTCTTATTTCATTGTTTTTATGTTTTATGTTGTTTTGGGGGTTTTTGGTCTTTTAATTCCTAATGATTTACAATGTAAACTATCAAAACTAAATCTAACTTTCTTAAAGACTGCTCAAAATCTAAAAATGAAAATAGAGCTAAAAAAGAAATGAAAACAAAGCTAAGAAAAATATGGAAACAAAGCTAAGAAATGAAAACAAAGTTTCTATTCTTATTTTACCATTATTTCCAAATCATGAATAAAAACTGAAAAGTGAAATTTGTAATTGATGTCTAACTAATTATAGAAATAAAACTAAATGAAATACTTGGTTACTCTGCCTCTCAATTTTGGGAGAAATTCTCCTTGGGATGACATTTAAGTAATTATGTACTTCATTAATCTAAGAGAAAGCAAATACAAAGATGCAGAAATAACTCATTGCATAGATGAAATGTTCAACCACTTAGTTAAGGATGAATTATCAACTTGAATGGTTTTCCATAAACATTCATTAACACCATGAGTCAGTAAGCTAAAAATGAAATGGCAAAGATAGTAAATGACATTGATCACTTTAATTGAGAATTTAAACTAGCAAAAAAGTGAATGAAGTAAACTATCCAACAATGTATCCTTATCATTCTTCAATCCTACTCTCATCCTAAAACAAGGTTACTTTTAAATTCAAGAAACAAGATTACACCATTGAGTTCTATCTTCTAAACTACTGATAAAAACTAAAAAGAAATCAAGCTAATGGAAACTGCTCTAAATTATAAACATTGTTAGTAAGAAAATGATAGAAATTGCATTATAAACACTGTTAGTAAGAAAATGATTATAAACATTGTTTTAGAAAGAAAATGATGAATTTACAGTTAACAAGAAGAAGAAAAATAAAATGAAATGAAACCTTCTTCAGTGGAGGGGCCCTCTATAACTGATTAGGCTATGCTTGCTCAATCAACTCCAAGAAAACTCCTTCAGATGTTCATAAAAATATACGGTCTTCTCATATTAAAACAGGGACACAAAATGCCCAAAAATTATAGATTTTAGAACTTCGATTTCACATTAAAACTATTACTATTACTAACTTCTCCAGTCCCTTACACAAGTATTTTAAGAAAAATCATATAGCTGTTTGTGGAGAAAAGCATGCTATAGCCAAAGATGTAGAGGATAGATATGCAGAATTTCTTCCTCGGCTGCTGGAGAAATAAATCCAAGACATGGTGGTTGTTGGATTCGTTTGTACAGGTGGCTATTGGATTCCATAGGTACAAGTAGTTTCTTCGGATAACTCTTCCCATCATTGTGAAACACATTAATTAACCATGAAACAGAGTCATGTTACATTCGGTCTCTTTATGTTTGACTTATCCATTGACCATAGTCTTATTCCATCTTCTTTGTTGACCTGGGCTGAATGAATAGGACAGGGTCCATGTCATGATGATTTCAAAGCTGCCCATGTGGCTAGTTTCTCTTTCTGACACCTGGAGCCTATTAGAGCATGAAGGTAGCTACGGAACAGCTGGTTAGCTGCAGAATAGGCAGCGTTCTGTAGCTAATATAAAAAAAATTATTCAAACAACAAAACATAAAAAGCATAACATGTAAATCACTAAATTTCCTCCTCAATACAGTATATACTAGTTATTGGTGATGAGAATGCATCTTTCTTATGGAAAAACAAAGAAAATGAATGAGAAGAGTTGCTAGGGAAAGAGTAATTTTGAGGCTCAACAGGGAACCCTACCTAATAAGCCCCGAAAAAAAAGATGTGACTCTTCCTTGAGTCACTCAATTGGTACGCCCTCTATCTTTGCTTTTAGGCCTCTGTATGCAGACTTCAATGGATGAAGTGTTGTTGTTCATTGCTCTGTGACCTGTCGAACTTTGTCCAAAAGCTTCTATATTGTCGACCCTTTTGCTGTGAGGCCGATTGTCCTCCGTGTTCACTGCACGCTCTTCAATTTTTTCTCTACTACCTATGAGAGTTGGCAGGCCTCATTTTCCCAAGGTTATTTCCATGTGAAGATGATTTCTGCCTTCCTTCGCATCTCATTAATCTGTCCTTGTAGAAGTATTACTTCTGGAAGAGGGGTGAACCATTGCACAGGTGCTAAGGTCCATACCGTTGCTTTAATCTCATCGAACTGTAGTTTCTTTCCACTGATTTCCACTTCGATCATCTGCACATATGTATCCTCCTTCAGCGAGTATCTTCAAAAAGTTGACTATAGTCCTTGACCGCAGTTGCTATCTATGCCATATCAAATTTTATGGCAGCTTCATGTTGCTCTCGATCTTTTGGTAGCATTGTAGGCTACAACTTCATATGAAGTTCTATAATTTGCATTTGCAACTCAAATCTAATATTTCCCACCTTTGCCTTCAATTATTTGACTGTTGCTGCCAGTTTCTGAATTTTTTATGCTGAAAATGCCTTGGCTAGGATATGGAGCTGTAGAAGCTCAGTGCATGGATGATGGCCTCTTCTAGGTGCTAGAGGCATGTAGCTACCTCCTCGTGATATTGCATCACTTTAGTCTTTTCTTTGAACATTTGTTGGTTGTTTATTTTGACTTCATTGGTGATCAATAGAGCTCGATTCTCCCATACCTTGAGCTCATCTGTGATGCCCTAATGTAGCTCCTAAAATGTCTGAAGGGGGAGTGCCACAAGATTGAGGCTCATATTCTTTAATTTTTGTGTTCTCTCCCTTTCTTATGCAGTCTTGACATGTAGTGATCCTTCTGGAAATTGTACTACTCAGAGGTCTGTGGTAAGATCTACTAGCAAAGGTACCACGCTCGCTTGATTCATTCTCACCTGAACCACGCTCGCTTGGATCATGCTCGTCTGAACCTGGAACTTTGTCAATACTTACTTGTATTGATATTTAATATTCCCCCACATCTCCTTTGTCGCAGCTCAGATGGTGTCACTAATTTCATCAAAGTACCCCCTCATTGAGGACCAATGGTTTTGTGGTGGCAAATTTATTTGACTTCTGCTTCTTCTATGCATCACCAAACTCTTCCTTTGTTGCGTCCTTATTATAAATGGTGAATCAATGTCCTTTGTGTCCACAATAGGGTCTTCACCACCCTGATCCCCCTCATCAATATCCTACTCAACTACACATTCGGTTTCCTGCATAGTGTTTTCCTCGAGGTCAATTGGGGCCATCTAAGGCACCTTCTTTGTATCCTTCTTGGCCACTAGTTTTTCGACTTGTGTAACTTTAGTGATTGTACTTGTGCCTGCCTTCTCTGTCTTTGTTTCAGATGGGGTGAGCCAATTACTTGACCACTTGTTGATGACCATTAGGATGTCCTCTTCAGAAACTAAGTATGGTAGCTCATACCACACCTTCTCTAAATCTTTCTTGGTGCGGATAAAGACACTCTAAAAATCCGCTTTAAAGCCAGAAATGTTGCTATATTTTTGAAATATTGCGGGTGATAGTTGCGGCCTTTGGTTGATGAATGGGCATAGATCCATCTCAAATAGAACCCAAATTTTTTTTTCTTTGTAACCTAGGTTAGTTCCTTAGATGCTCACAGTGTGGCATACTTCGTAGCCTCACACACATCAGGGTCCATAGTGGGGAATTATGACTCCTCCAACGTTCCCCATGCTACCAATGCGATTAAGAGAAATATCCACGTGTAGTAGAATGACTTCCATTCTTCCTACGCTTCTCGTCATTCATCGAAAAACTCATAACATATATACCCAACCCAGTTAAATAGGACCCCCTTGCTGCACTACACAACCAAGGATACAATTGGGGTCGACACTTCGTCCCCCTGATACTTCCTCATAATCTTACTGACCAAAATGGATGCAGAAAAATTCACAACATCATCATTAATAGAACTAATAACATAGTCCTGAGACTTCTTGACTAAGCTGAAGTCATTCTTCATCTGATTGAACAACTTTTTTTCCTGAGACTCCTTGAAAAATGTGTCGTCGAGGTTCACTCCTTAGTAGGACAATGCAGTGATCCTTTGGATTAACATATCATTAATCGACATTGCCATTCTGAGCCACATACACCCATCATGTACCAATGGTAATAGTTTGCACACACAAATTGTGTTTATGTTGCTGCACCCAAAGTGTGGAACATAAGTCATATTCAGCAACCCAGCATATTGAATCCCTGCTACCCACTTCGTCGCCTCAACCCTAGTCACACCATCTTCTTTGTAATAAACAAATTAGAGGTACTTGCTGGGATCGAATTGGGGATACTTGTTGTGATCATTGAAATCCTAGACCTCCATGTGCAGTTGTGGTACCATAGCCAACAAATCTCCCTCAATCGACACTTCCTCTAGTAATAAGGGTGTAAATATCTTGTATTTGATAGAATATGGGTCATTTTTCACCTTTGCAGTTAGCTTCCTCGATCGCATATAGGGTGGAAAAATGGATATTGGTTCCACCTCATCTGCATTAATATCCTCAAATATGCTGGCTATTTCTTCCTCATCCAAATCTTGGGGCTCCATTGGTTGCTTTTGTGTATCTGTTCTTTCCTTACTCCCTTGCTCTTGGGGGATATTCCTTGGTGATTTCCTAATCAAAGTCCTTTGGGGCTTCTTCTGCTTCTTGGTCTTTGCTGCTACGATAGTAGGCTTAGTTCTTGGTGATCATGGTGTAGTAGTATGTGCTGGTTGTGAAGTGTGCATGATGGATTCTAACCCTCGACTCAAAAAATCCCGTTGAAGCTCCTTCCAACTCCAACTAGACATACAACAGAATGCTTGGCTCAAACTTAGGCGCAAAATCACATAGCAAATTCTCAACAAACAAAGTTTTCGAATGTGGAGTGGGGTACCATATTTATAGCCTTTTTCAAATTCAAACCACTCAATCCACTCTAGATCCTTCCCATAAATGTGAATTTGGCAGCACATTTTCCCGGATATGTGTCTTAAATGCATTTCCCTTGCTCCTTTTAACGAAAATTTCCCTGTCAAATCAACTATATCAACCCCAATGGTCATACTCTAGATGAAATGTGTTAGAGCCTTCCCTACAACGTAGTTATCCCTGCTTCGTCGTAGCTTCCTCTACCTACGCTATTCTCCCAAATGCCGCACAACCCTCCTTTTTCGACAAGGTACTTCAGTGGTAGAGTACTTTATAGTCCCATGGTTCGTTCCAATTGCCTATATCACTAAGAATATTTTACATTCATATAGTCATCATGTGGCACCAGGAATGGAATCGTCCTTGTAGAGTTTCAACCTACTCCCATTTACTTACCCAACAAATAATTCTCCATTAATCTTCGCGAGGTGAATTGTGCCACCATCTAAGATATCCCTTAGCCAATGCATTGTAAACTTAACAGGGTACTACATGAACTTACTATCCTATAGCAAAATCAAGTCTCCATTCTTAATAGTTCATTGCTTAATATGTCGATTGTGCCATGCCTTTTCCTGGGCTTTCTGTACTTGTTGGTGAAATACTACAAGAAAACAATCTTCTTCCAACATAAGAAGTTGTTCCAATATTTCTTCCATAATATCGCTATCCACCATATTCATGACTGTTGTGATTCTAAGACTTGGTACTATATATTCCATCATCATTACAACTTCCTGCCCATACAATAGTATAAACAAAGTCTTCCTTGTCAACTTCTTGCAAGTAGTCCTGTATGTCCATAACACTGTGGGTATGCACACATCCCAATCATTACTATTAACATTGCACACCTTTGTTAGAGAGTTCTCCAAAATTTTATTAAAAGCCTCAATCATGCCATTCACCTGAGGATGATAAGGCATGCTCTTCTGGTGATGTACTTAAAACTCTTCTATTAATTCTTCAATAGTGTTGTTGAGGAAGTGCATTCCTCTATTGCTCATCAATATCTTTGGGGACCCAAATATCGACAATATATAATAAAAGATGAAGTGTGCACCCATGTCTGTTCTGAAATCCTTTACTAGTTTTTCCTCAGCCCACCTAGTTAGATAATCCATCACAGTAATAATATATCGTGCACTGGTCTTCTTGCCTAGTGGATTGATCAACCCCACAAAATCAATCACCCACTTTTCAAAATTCTACAAAGTAGCTTTTGGATTCAACGACAATTTATCTCTCTGCGATGGTCTTCCAGTCCTCTAGTAAACATCGCAAGCACTAGAATAGTCCTTAGAATCCTTGTGCTCTGTGGGCCACCATATTCCTACCCTCGAAAATTTCTGCATGGTCGCTTTTCCTACGTAGTGCCCTCCCGTGACACCACCATATGCTTCTACCAAAATATTGTGTCTTTCATGCTCAGGAACATATTTGTGCAATATTTCATCAGGGACCATTTTATATATATGCCTAGCAATCAGAGAAAAATCCGCCACTCTGACTACTAGTTCTTTTTTCTATTGCATTGTATACTCCACAGGAGCTACTCCAGTAGTAAAAAAGTAAATAATATTTGCAAAATTTTCATCAGCAACCCTTACTAAGAAGAGTTGCACATTAGGCAATCCATATTCAATGTTGGTCAGTTCTTCACCGGTCTCAATTCTAGACAGATGATCCGACCCAATGTTTAGTCATGCTAGCTTGAATATTACTTCAAAATCATATTCTTGGAACAATAATAGCCATTTTCAAATCCCCCCCCCCCCAACAGAGGATTTTTCACCAAGTATTTCAGTGTAGAATGATCCGTGAACATCTTGAAGTGCCCACCCAACAAGTAATGGCTTAATTTCTGTAACGCGTACACCATAGCCAAGCCGTCCCATTCCGTCCTGGAATAATTCCTCTCCGCCTTAGATAATTTTTGACTTGCAAATGAAATGGGGTGATTAAGATCCCCCTCTCTTGGTTGTGCTAAGACAACTCCCAAAGCTATACACGATGCATCTACATGAACGTGGAACTCCTTCTTCCAATCTAGAAACACCAGGATCGATGCAGTGACCATTTTCTCCTTTAAGATGTCAAGGCTCTTCTGACACTCATCGTCCCAATATAAGGTGGCATGTTTCTTTAGTAATTTCTCCATCGATGCAATTATCTTCGCGTATGCCTTAATGAATTTTCGATAATATCCAGTGTGTCCAAGAGTTATGCCTAGCTGCTTCGCATTCTTCGATGGATCCAAATTAATAATAACAATGATTTTTGCAGGATCCACCATTAGCCCTTGCTTACAGACAACATGTCCTAGTAAAATTCCATAAGGTACACAAAAAATACACTTCTTCAGGTTTAATGAGATTTGATACTTCCTGCATATATCCAACATCAAGCGTAGGATCAAGACATGCTTTTTTAACAGTCTAAAGATTGTCTAGTCATCAAAGTAAACCTCCTAAAAATTGTGAATGAATTATTTAAACGTTGTGACAACAAATATGGAAAATATCATTGGTGCATTCTTCAACCCAAACGACATGACTGTATATTGAAAGGATCCCCATTCAGTAGTGAAGGTGGTCTTACTCCTATCTTCCGGTTCTATCTTAATATGATGGTACCTGGAAAACCCATCTATAAAGGAGTAGGCCTCATGTCCTCCTACATTTTCCAAAACTTCATCTGTGAATGGTGTTGGGAATAGGTCATGTATGCATGTGTCATTCAGCTTCCTTAAATCGACACAGATCCTTATTTCTCCCTTGGTCTTTTTCTCTTGTACTACCATTGGACTCACCCAGTTAGATTCTTCCATAGGTTCGATTATTCCAGCTCTGACCATCTTCTCAATTTCCTCCTTCACCTTCTCCTTGTATTTTGGGTTGAGCCTATATGGTCGATGTTTTACAGGCTTCACATCTGGCTTCAAAGTGATTTTCATGATGCTCAGGTCTCCCATGATGCCATTTAACTTCGTGAACTTCATTGGGAACAACTCCAAGCACTCATGCAGTAACTTAACGACCTTTCCTACTGTATCTTCATCTTAGAAATCTCCTATGCACGCAAATTTCGGCTCCACGTCTAAGCCTATGTTGACCTGCCTCATATTAACAGGTTGTGTTACATCAGGTATTTCAACATCGGGTCTTGCCATTTCACGTTGTCCTTCTGATTCAAGAATATTAATGTTGGCGAATCTTCCTTGCCCTCCTCAATAGTCATATTATAGCAGTCTAGTGCATGATGTAGCTGCATGTTTAAGTCAGGCTAATACCCAAGTCGTTGGCTCATTAGGTGTCTGAAACGTTGCTGCTCTAATTTCTTGAAGGGCATCATCTATACATTGAAAACCATCCTCAAATATAAAGGTCAATAGAAAAATTTCCTTCATCTCATTCCAATTGGTGGTTCAATGGCACAACTCTGTTTCAAGATACCAATTCATCGGTATCACATCCAAAGTGTGAACAAATACATGTACCCATTCTAGTCGAGGTTCTTCACCCCATGCCTTAGTTTAATGAGACAAATGATCTTGAGGATCATCCTTTCCATTGTACTTCTCTGTGATCCTTTTGTTTTTATGACCACACTTGAGCCTCATCAATCTTTGGTACTCCTCCAATCTCCTATATTATCCTTATGTGTGCCCCACCAATGCATAGAAGTAGCCCTCAAATATATATCCAAGGCCTAGAATCGTTGTTCTTTTGGTACATCCCTTTCAAATTTATCCAAAAAATAAACTGACATCACCTATTCCATCATAATATGGTAAATTACGTACCTCAGTTGATATGCAACAACGAGATTTTTTCATTCTATTACAATGCAGAGTAGAAACTTCATGCAATCGGTTCTGCCAGTTCTCCAATTCTTCATCTAAGTCTGAATGACATAAGCTATCCTTCTCCTAGTTTAGCCTTCCATATATGGTGGGGTTGATCCAATCCTCATCTTGTGTAGTTAACTTATAGATGTGGTCTTCATCACCGTATACTTCGCGGATGGGTTCTGCCTATTGTGCTCCTTTAGAGGGATCTAAAGGAACAACGACCCTAGTACCGTTGTTTTTAAATACCATACTTCTCCATATCAAAAGCCCAATCAATTCTGAGTAAGGCTAGATATGGATTACTATCGTCCAAAATCTCAATGACTTCAAAATACACCATCACGCTTGCTCCCTCAATGTCTACAATGATGCTCTGCAATCAACCCATCATGATAATCTTTTGCTGATTTTCCATGCACAGCTGATTTCCCAGCCGCTCGCAAGTCCTCTTTAGTAAGACATTCGATTCCAATACCAAGTCCAAAATTACTTGATCCATTTCAAATTCGCCAATCTGCATAGTGAATCACATTTTTCGGCCAATTCTCTTCTTTTTTTGTTGACCTTGTTTACTGTGAATTATTTAGGTTGTGGCTTCTCTTTACTGGCACAATTTTCGATCAATTCTTGCAACCCTTCCACTACTTTATGGTCCCTTATCAACTTCATACACGTTTGCAAAAAGGACTTCAGATTGGTCGAATCATGGTTCTCCGTCGTAGTACCTACTTCAGGAGTGTTCTTTTAGGGTACTAGTTGCATATGTGTCATTGATGTTGAAGCTCCTGGGTCCATGAAAATATTCTTCACCTCCAAGAAAGTTTCCTTTTCCTTCTACAAATCAAAAGTAATATTCTTCTCTCCCTCCTTTCTAACCCATGTATCTACCACATGCTTTTTACGCTCTGCTCGATCTTTGTCTGCAGCTGCGCCACTTCGTGTCACAATATTAACACTTGGGTTATCTTCACGTGGTTCAGATCACATCATTTGTAAATTATGTGTAGGTTGTTGATTCTTCTTTTCCTGCATCTTAGCCATTAAAATAGGGAAATCTTATATCACATGGTCAAACTGTCTACAATACTGACATAAAGGGTGAGTGGGATTCTGACAATCTTGTGCATAATGTCCAGCTTTTCCACAATTATAGCATATGATTTGACCATATCCTCATCCAATGCCTCCTCCTCAACCACGTCCTCGACCTTGAAATCCTCCACGAACCATAGGTGAACCATTATAATTGTGTGCATAGCCTTCATCTTCCATACTATATGTCGGAGTTTGATCTACCATCAAGTCATAGCTACGATAATGGATCTCATCATGTCCTACTGATTGAAAAAACTTACAAAATAATTGTTGCAGCATCTGCACATAGTTCTGTAGAAAATAGTAGTGATCGATCGGGGGTTGTCCTACAACTCGGAAAATACTACACCATACGCTCGGTTTGGTACTTGGTCTAGCACTAGGCTCTAGCTTCAAAAGATTGGGACCTTTGCCATCCACATAATTAGGATAGACATGACATTTTTCCTTATAGTGACCTTCCTTTTTACACTTTAGACACCAAACTTCTGAGCATATCTTAGACAGAGCTTCCTTACCTTTCTTCAAATCTTTCAGTTCAATATGCAAGCTTGCTAACTTGGACTATATCTGTTGAACCCAAATGTGAGTGTCTTGTACCTGTGAATCTTCTAACTTCATCATAATTTCTAATTCTTGCGCTTGCATCCTAATCTTTTGTTGTGATAGTGGTAATCTGAGGTGTGGCAATAGCGCAACTATATACCGCTCTTTGTGTTGTTCTTCAGGGACCTGGAAGTTAACTTGTCCTAGGAAAATTTTTAACCTTCGATCTACATCCCAGGCAGTCTCATTGATGACTTGCTTAATTTATTTTATTTATGTAATGCATTGTGACTGCAACTCGGGATTCTTAAACTATGCGTTAAGTGTGTTCTTCCTCATAGATAATGAAGAAGTTGGATTCGTCGTATTGTACTTGATATACCATGACAACGCTTTGTCCTGCAACATTATGAAAGGCTGCAATTTGTTCATATCATCGTCATTGATCTGTTGTGCTTTCCACACAGCTTCAAGGACAAACCAAAATTGATTAGGATCCTCTGATCCCTAACCCTTAAAGATAGGCATCTTTATTGTGTTAGCCATGTCGAATAGTGGTGGTGGAGGTGGAGTGGACGAGTGAGGAATCCCAGAAGAGCCTTGAGTTTCTGACTGCGGTGCACCTCTAGGTGTACTTGGGTTACTCCTTTCTTCTTTACTTTCTGATTCACCCAATAATGGATGGTACTCACCCTTAATAAATTTATCATGATCTACTCTGTTTCTTTTTTCGCTTCACATAGATCCAATCTGGCTTGTTTTAAACATTAATCTATAGGCATAACACCCTTTTCACATAACAACATCTTAATCCAGAGCTTTAAGGAATTCAGATACTTACCTCATGGACCTTTGAAAAAATTGCACTTAGCTTCACTGTAGGATATTGTTGTGTCAATTGTGAATTTAGCAATGAAACCTTCAAGAATACTATTAATCTAGTAATCAAGATCTCTTGTGACTTTATTTTTAGACTCCTTAAGTCTCTTAACTATCTCTGGGGTCCACACAATAGGATCATTGTGTTTCCAATAGGGCTCATTTGCAGGTAGCTTAGAAAGCCACTCATGCATCTCGTTAGCGAATGATGTGAAAAATATCTCTGTTGTTCTGTATAGATATACCCTTGTAACCACCTTTCTGTGGACTAGTGCAAATTTCTTCTTTCTTATGCTGCAAATTCATGCAACTTCCGATCTACCCAATTTTGGATCTCTTTTCTAGTTGATCGCCACATCACACATCCCTCAGATAGATTCCAATCTCAGCAATAGAACCATTTGTTGGCTACAGGGGTTTAGACCTAGGTTCAAAGTTAGCTGTGCTAACCAACAAATCCCTATACTATAAGTCCTTTCAGCAACGATCTTTGTAGCACAAATCGTAGTCTCACCCAAGGAAATATTAGGGTATGCTAGAAGCAGGTTTCTGCGTCTAGAGGGGTTATGCAGTGTTATTGTAAGGTTTTTATCAGTTTAGGGCTTAATCTGAACATTACGAACCGTTAACCTTATTGTTACAGTCGTAAAGCATTTTCCTTCTTAACAGACTTGCAAGCAATACATAACTAGTCTAACATGTATTATTCATCATATAAAACAATATTTGAACTTTCGTGATACAATTGCAAAAGAAATGTATAAAAAAAACCATAAATAGGAGAAAACACAAAAACTATGTGAACATAAGAAAGTACACATATCTGTCTCAAATTCTTCTTTATTAGTTCAAGTCTTCATAGATACAATCTTTCTGACCCTATGTACATAGCTGTAGGGTCTTGCTCACACAGTGACAGACTTACCAAGGTCTCCGTGCACACAGCTATAAGAGCCTTCCCCTTCACTCAAATACGGTTAGATATCCTAATCACAGACTCAAAAACATCACATTCAACTTAGCTTACTCCCCTAGACTTGATAAGACATCCCTTTATATTCTTTTACCCTTACAATACCATGGTCCAAAAAACCATGGGCGGAGCTCAAAATACTCTAGATAATCCCATCCCTTTACAAAATAAGGGGCTTTGACCTGCCCTAAAGCCTCTTTGACTCTTATAACCATTTGCTAATTGTGCTCCGGTCCTGAAAATGTAC
The DNA here is from genome assembly GCA_000404065.3 of Pinus taeda. Taxonomy (NCBI): domain Eukaryota; kingdom Viridiplantae; phylum Streptophyta; class Pinopsida; order Pinales; family Pinaceae; genus Pinus; species Pinus taeda. The sequence continues at coordinate 132,709 of APFE030612699.1, read as the reverse complement.
AGTCTTTACATGACTCGGACAAAACTTAGACCTGGGGGACCCCTACCCAACAAAGACCTCGATGATTTCCTATTTGAATTTGATATTTTTTGTTGCACTTGTGGATACACAAGTGATCCACAAAAACTTCATCTATTCCCTGATACTTTAGGAGGCTCTACATTGAAGTGGTTTATCAGATTAGGAGAATCCACTATACTATATTGATATGATATAAGCGAAAATTTTGAGAGAATATCAACTTTATTGTAGATCTTGAAATTCTAAAGAAGGAATTTTTAGGATGAGTCAACAAGAGGATGAAATCATGGAATATTACTTAGAGGTATTTAACATATAATCTACAAAATTATAAGAAAAGTGATCTAAATCCTAAGGTTACCTAAACATTTTTCTCAAAAGTAATGCAGGAATATTATATAGATGTCCTTAATCTTATGGGTGCAAGTGATATTTCTCATTTACCTTACAATCAAATTTCTAAATTTGTCTTAAATACTCTAGAGGAAGAGCTAAATCTAGTAAGGGACAATGAGATGCTCTCTCAAAAGTGTTTAAGTTAGATTTTGGAGGAGTTACAAGAGAAAAACTTGGTAGTCTCTTACTAAATTTGAAAACTAAACTCATAAATGATCTTAGTTCTCAAACTGATATGTTAAAAGCTAAAAATAGAAAATAAGAACATATTGAGCTATTATCTATATTTTCACCTAAATATAGTAAGGAATAACCTTTATGTGAATGTCCTTTACATAATATTGAAATTTGTGGAATTTGTGCATAGAAACACTCAATAAATCTTTTTCCAACAATATTGAAGCTAAAGAAAGCCTATAAAATAGAAGGTGAAATAGTGAAGTCACTCTACTATGTTGCACCACCAAGAAGGCATTAGTAGCCTCGACCTATAGGTATGTCTCAAGACCCAACGAAATAGATTCCTCAATACTCTCGATATCTTGTACAAAATAGATGGAACACTCCTATGCCATGGTAGGCTTGGCCTCCTTAGCAATTCCCAAGCCAACCTTATCAACAAGGTTGGCGAGGACAAAACTATGGAAACCAACCTCCCTACAACCATAAATATCCTTATTATCCATCATACCCTCAATAGCCATACCAACAAAAACCCATTCATTTTTAACAATTCCAACAACCACTAAATCTTTATGTTCAACAACAATTTCCTGTACCACAAATAACCCAACCTCAGCAACATCAAATGCCATCTAACTAACCTCAACCTAGACATACAAAAATACGGGCCCAACGAGTGGAAAATCCTAATATAAAAGTGGAAATACCTATATATAACATTGAGGAAAGAAAACTTACCACCTATTCAATTGTCTATGTTGAAAATATTCACTTAAGGTCAAGAAACATTTTACAAAAGGAATCTCCCATAATCATATAGTAACATGAAGAGGAAATTGAGGAAACTCCTATTAATGTTGGCACAAATTAGTTACACAAAAGCGCAAAATCTTACTAGGATCAATCACTAGTAACCAAAACACCTCTTTTCTAGAGAGGTTGATTTTGGAAAACACCGGTGATCACTCCTGAGCATAACTTCTTAAATCAACTAAATAATATTTTTATTAAAATTCCTTTACTGCAAGATATTAAGGAAATACAGATTTATGTAAAAACAATTAAGGAATTATATTTTAATAAATTTATTAAAAAAAAGAAAATATTTGGCTATAATTCATCCTATTGGAAACTTGTCTAACTTAATGTAAAAAACAATCGAAACTCAAAAATATGTTGATCTTGGAATACTTATGGTAACATTTATTATCAACAATCTTTCAATTCCAAATATCTTAAGGTGTGAAACTATTAATCTGATGACAATGAACACAATGCAACATTTAAATTTACCTAATATTTACCAACAACTACAATTATTGAACTATTTGATAGATCAATAATATAACCAGAGGTTGTAATTGTAGATATTATAATCTCCTTGGATTCATAAGAATATCTAGTAGATTTCTTAGTTATACAACCTAAATTTAATATGGGTGGACATCCCCTCATCCTCAAAATTCCATGTTTATCTACAATTGATGCATTCATTAGTTGTAGATCAAGAAAAATGAAAATTTCGAAGGGAAGTGAAAGTAAACAAATTGCATTATATCTCCTCGCTAATGTTAAAATATGCAACTACGGTCAAATTCCACTTTGGTCAGCTCATTTTATGGAGATAATGATTTCATTGAATTCCTCTTTTCGAGAGGACCAAAATCAACCTAAAGATCACTCAAAACAGATAAGGGAAAGAGTACTTATGAAGAAAAGCCCAGATGTGCATATTTAATAAGGTCGGCCCTAAAGAAAAGTGGACACCCTTGGAAGGCTATAAATACAAGTGGCCTCTACCTCATTTGGACATCATGATAAGACACTCTTCTATCTTGGTTTTTGGCTCGCACAGTGATCCAGGTGGATATTGGTTGCCACCCGCCTATTCCACTTGGACCCCCAACATTGTCTCGTTCAGTTTGTCAGTTTCCTTAATTGTAGCACAAATTACTATTTTTGGTTGTTTTTTAGGTCCTGAACTTCCAAAGTTGTTTTGAGGCCCTATATGACATTTTTGGGGAAAACCAAGTAAAAGTGAGTCTATGACTCATGTTTTTATTCAAAATTTGTAGTCCTCGGATAGTTATTTCTAACGAGTTATTGTGCGAAACAAACGGAGATCATATGCCAAAGCTATGACCCTGGGAAGTTGATGTACCAATTTACCCGAACGGGGCCCATAGTTTTGGTGCTTCATCTCCTAGGGTTAGGTTTTTGTATGTTTAGGGTTTTCCATTGTTTCTCCATAATAAATATTCCTTCGAGCCTCTTTGTAACACAATTTAGAGGCATGTAGATGCCACATCTCTTATCTGAGATAAGCTATCATCACCCGAGCTAGTTTATTTCCATTATGTTTGTAAGCATATTTTAGTATTAGATATTAATGAAATGGAGTGTTATTTATGTTACATCTCTGTATTTATGGTTATATTTGTGATTTGTTGTGTTCTTTTTTAAGTTCAGATTAGTGGTATCAGAGTGGTCTTCTCTTTCTCTATTGTTTTTTTGCATGTACCCAACGAGGTCGGGATATAAGGAGTTAGGGCTCGAACTAGTCGAACCTTTGCAAGACCAGCCTCACAAATCTTGATGGCCTCCCATGGAAGAAGAGAAGAAAGACGAGGGGGCAGGAGATTCTTCCAAAATATTGCTTGAAGAAGCCCTCGATCAAAATAGGAACGCGATGATGGACAACTTTGCCCATATCCTTCAGTGGCTACCAAAGGAGACATCTTCTTCTAGCATCCACTCTGGAAACACAATTCCCTTTACTATACAAGTTAAAATTGACATTCCCATATTTGAAGGTCAGATAGATGTAGACGTCGTAGCTAAATGGTTAAATATGCTAGAAGGATATTTTTCTATTCATGATTTTTCTAGTCGGGGAAAGATTACTTTTTCACTTCTCAAAGCTGCCCGCATGTCAAGGACTAGTGGGAATCTCTTGTGAGAAGAAGGAAGAAATTACACCCTCATTATTTTCAACTGCATCCACTTGGAATTCATTTAGGCATTCCATCAGGGAGAAATACTACCCTGTTAGGAGATATGAGGATAAATACATAAAGTGGACCACATTGTGGAATGGAAGGGACCAAGACGTGCCAAAGTTTACCAATGTTTTCAAACCCTTTGCACGAAGTTGGGTATCAAGGATTTTGAGCAACATTTTGTACTCAAGTACCACAGTTGTCTACAAAGATACATCCAAGACAAGATGGAGTTCCAGGACATCTCCTTGCTCAACATGACATACTGATACACTGTTAAGATTGAGTATAAGTTTAAATAGAAGAAGCGAGACTTTGAATCTGTGAATTCAAAGTAAGGGAAAGGCACCCCCAAACCACAAAGCAAAGGACAAAGCCAAGGAGTGGTGACCTCGGTGATCTGATTGAGAAAATTAGTTTTGTTGTGCTAAATTTCCTTTTCAGAATATATTTAAAAGTGCTTGAGGGATTATGAAATTATATACAAGTTTAAACATGGGTTTTTGAGTGTTTTATGTGCAAATTTACATAAAAAATGATTGAAAAACAACATATAACAGACATAAACATCACCATAAACAGTATCACAATAGCATATGATGAAGGAGTTCACCCCTCTTGGGATACATCTCCTTGATCCAGCTTCCAATGGCTTAGCCCTCTCTATTATGATCAAAAGTGTGAAAACATTAGTTTACAATGGTCAAAAATCTCTGAAACATGTTCCAATGCCTCCAAAATGCCCAAAAATGCTTGTGTATCCTCTTTCTGCTCCTAATTTGGTAAAAAATTGAAGAAGTTATGGCCTTTTCCAATCTTCTATTAATCGCATTGCAAATTACCCAAAATCTGGCACCATCCTACAAATTTGCCTCAAAAAGTGCTAATAGAGTGACAATTTCATTGAAAATCGAGCGAATTTGTCGGAGGCGTTAAATGTCCTCTAATGCCTCTTTTTTCCAAAAAATATGTGTGCATGGGGGTCCACGTGCCCGGGGCTAAGGCCAATGGCCGGGGCCCTGTATTTCTCTCTGCTGGTGGTCATGTGTTGGTTGTGCGACCAAGGGCAAGCTCCCGTGGGCTAGCCCTATCCCCAAATGGCAAGCAAGTGTAACTCAAATGAAACCCACGACTGTAATGGTTAAGCAGCACCTGCGATGGTGTATTGGCAGAGACTTTGGACTTGTATTGGGAGGTCACGGTTTTGACCTCTATTGCCTCCGCCCAGACTTAAAATCATAATTTGGTGGCCCTTGGGCTGCCACGTGTCAGCCTGTGGTTGGCCACCATTCTTACTAATCAGAAACACAAAATTTCATCCAATAACAAAATTCCACTTGTCACAATACCATTTGTTGGAGGAGCTTGTTGACCAAGTCAAACTGCCACATACACTCGCCCAATTAGTAGTACGGACTGTTGACTGGGCTGTTAATTTTTTAAAAAAAATCACTTCTTATAGAAAGTGAATAGAACATGATTCTGGTAGCATATGGTCTTCGTTTCGCGCGAAACGAGTTGCGTCGAATTCAAGATGATGAGAATTACGTGGTCGTCCAAGTTCCACACCAATCTGACAACTTTGAATTTTGAGCTATTTTTCTAGCACCTGATTATTCGTCCCCACTGGAAGCCTTTTGGACCCCAAAAGATCACTTTTAGTTGTCCAGCAAGTGAGGGTATAGTTCCCTTACCTTTCCAATCTCGATCCATTTGGCCTTTGAAGGATTTTTTCCCTTGAGTCCCACTCAAAGGTAATCCACATTCCCTCATTTTGAAGACCTTGTTCTTCTATCAACAATGGTGTCTTTCTATAGTTCATCAAGGTATTCAGGAGAAAATCCTCAATTAAAGGAATTTGGATATTTTCTCCTTGATCTTGAATCAAAGGAGGCTCATACAACCTTAGGTTCTCAACATTAACAACAACATGAATGTTCATATATGAAGGTAAATCTAACCTGAAGGCATTGTTACCAATCTTTTCCAAAATTCTGAATGGACCATATCTAATTGGTTTTAGCTTTTTACCTTCTCCTTGGAGCCTCTCTTTGCTAATTTGAAGCCAAACTTCATCACTGAATTGGAACTTGTGATCTATACAATGCTTTTTGTGCCTTGCTTTGTACTTGCCTTGGCTCTTTTCAAGTTGTTCTTGAACTCTTTGGTGTAACAATTGGATTTGTTCAATGAACCTTATTGCTTTGTCTATGTCATTATGACCATCAATAGCAACATCTTTTCCAAAAATGAAATCCAAAGGAGACTTAGGAAAGTATCCCAAACATGCTTCAAATGGTGATGTTTGAATCGAAGAGTTCTTTGCCTGATTGTAAGTATGTTGAATGTAGTACAAACGTTCATCCCCCAACTTAGGATGCTTGCTACAATACCCATGAAGAAAATGTATCACTATCCTATTAACCACCTTTGTTTGACCATCTGTTTGCGGATGAAATGTTGTACTCTTTTTCAATTTGGTGTCCATGAATCCCCACAAACTTGACCAATGTTGAAAATAGCAACAAGAAATGTTAAAAATAGAATCCAAAAATTCCAATTTAATTTTTCATTGAATTAAATTGTGAATTAAAATTGTAATTATTTTCTCATAGGAACATGTAATATTCAACTAAGTTAAGTTGACTTAGTTAACTTAGGAATTTCGAGTTAGAAGTCTATCTGAAGTCATGTAAGTGTGATCCCTAAGTTTTAGGGGTCTACGATGAGTTTATTTATGGGTTGTAATTAGATAACTCAGTTTACTGAGTTATGGTCAGTTAAATTAGTTCTAACTGCTTGTGGAACTAATAGAGAGTTAATAGTCAGTTGATGCACTAGTGCATCCACAAGTGCCACTCTAGTTAACTCAAGATTCCCTCATCAGAAACTCATGCATGTCGATTATGAGAAATACCCAATTGAGACGAGAGTGCAGGGAGAATGTACTATCAATTGTATGATTTACTGAGTTGTAAATATCATGCATGAAATCATAGAAGGACCTAATTTTGGATTGCGTAGTTATGGATGAGGGTTTTTCCTTTAAATACGGGCTAGTTCTCTCAAGAATTGTGCAAAGAATTAGAAGCTTGAAGGCTGGGAAATTTTGCTAAGTATTGGCCAAAGGAGGTCATTAGGTGGAGGATATGAAATACTTGTGTAGGTTAAGCTAAAGATTGAGAAGAGCATATTTTATTCATCCAAATTCTTTGACCAAAGGCACAAGGAATTAGGGGCTTGGAGAGCAGCAAAAGAGGGTAGAGATTGGCTTGAGCTTGCTTGTGACCAGGGAAATTGATCATATTGAGTGCTGGGATTTTTATTGTGAGAACAAGCATTGTATTATCATCTTGGATTTTTTATTAATGAAATATATATAGTAGGGGTTTTGGGTTGAGGCTTTTGCCAGATACATATTGTGTTATGTGCCATTAATTTATCTTCTTCTTGTTCATATTGTTTTCATTGATCTATTGGCTTCCATTGGTTGAAAGTAGAAGTAGATTCTTGTCCTACGCTTTAGTAAATTGCATGAACTTGTGAATCTATAGGATTTTCTACATGGTATCAGAGCTAGATTTGTAGAAATTTTCTACATGGTATTGGAGCTAGATTTTTAGAAATTATCTACATGGTATCATAGCTAGATTTACATGAAATTTTATACATGGTATCAGAGCCGGATTTATTTTTGGGCCGCACGTTTGTAGAGCATATCTGATTTTTTTTTGGCAACATTTAAAAAAAAAATAGCAGATCTAGATTCCTTGCGAGAACATACCCAAATTGAAAAACAAAATCAGCTGAATCGGAGTTTGGATGAGGGAGATATCGCTGATTTAAAATTAGCTCTTTTTCTAGAAAATTTTGTGACAACGGGACAATGAAACAGATTGATGTGCTAGCCAAGAACCTGTATGCACTTGAGGTACAAGATGAATTAAAAGCCTTGATGAGCAAGGAAAATGTTAGAGACTTGGTGGTTGAGAGGGAGAGTAAATTACCTCTCAACATGCAGCCCTAGAACAAGCAGCCTCAGACAATTATGGAGCGGACACAATTAGAGAAGCCAAGAGGAGACTGAGTGGAGGCATCCACTCATGTAGAGACCTCCAGTAGGGGGGGATTTTGACCCAAGTGGGTAGAGGGAGCACATGCAGCCATACCTCTAGGTTTGAGGTGGGGCGATGTGAAGTGATAGTCCCAAGAGGGTTGAAATTGGGCTAGGTCCATCGAGAGGTTTTATCTCATGGATCATATCTTGCTACGGGAGCCCAAAGTACATAGTAGCAGGAGGAATCAGTTGGATTGATGCAGTCAGATATCAAAGTGACAAAGGCCAGAGAAGTCAAATACTGAAGAGCGTAGAGAAGGGTTGTCAACAATGAATAAAGGTAGAGTTAGCAGAAGCACAACGTTTTTAGTAGACATAGGCAATAACAGTTAGAGACTTTGATGACAGATGCATCATACTAATTCAGGTTAAATGTTTTTGTTTGTTTGTTTCAAGAGTTGTTGTAGCAACAAAACTAGAGAGAAGTGTTGCATGTAGAACATTCCAAAGGTTTAGGATTGGGATCAAGTTGAATTCCTTTCTTTTTGAGAGGGAGTGTTGAAAATAGCAACAAGAAATGTTAAAAATAGAATCCACAAATTCCAATTTAGTTTTTCCTTGAATTAAATTGTGAATTAAAATTGCAAATTCTTTTCTCATAGCAAATTGTAATAGCTAACTATGTTAATTTTATTTATTTAACTTAGGAAATTCGAGTTGGAAGTCTATCTGAAGTCATGTGAGCACGATCCCTAAGTTTTCGGGGTCGAGGATGAGTTTATTTATGAGTTGTAATTAGATAACTTAGTTTATTGAGTCATGGCCAGTTAAATTAGTTCTAACTGTTTGTGGAACTAATAGAGAGCTAACAATTAGTTGGTGCAGTGGTACATCCACAAGCATCACTCTAGTTAACTGAAGATTCCCTCATTAGAAACTCATGCATGTCGATTCTAAGAAAGACTCAATTGAGACTAGAGCATAGGGACAATGTACTATTAATGGTATGATTTATTGAGTTGTAAATATCATGCACGCAATTAGAGAAGGACCTAATTTTTGATTTCGCAGTTATGGATGAGGAATTTCCCTTTAAATATGGGCTAATTCTCTTCGGAATTGTGCAAAGAATTAGAAGTTTGGAGGCTTCGAAATTTGGCTAAGTATTGGCCAAAGGAAGTCATCATGCGGAGTATAGGAAATAGTTGTGTAGGTGAAGCTCAAGGTTAAGAAAAGCATATTGTATCGATCTAAATTCTTTGACCAAGGGTGCAAGAAATCATGGGCTTGGAGAGAAGCATAAGAGGCTAGAGATTGGCTTGAGCTTGCTTGTGAGCAGGGAGATTGATCATGCTAAGTGTTGGTATTGTTCTTGTGAGAACAAGCATTGTATTATCATCTTAGATTTTTGATTAATGAAATATAGATAATAGGGGTTTTGGGCTAAGGATTTCCCTGGATATGTGTTGTGTTATATGACATTGATTTATCTTCTTCTTGTTTAGATTGTTTTCATCGATCTATTAGCTTCCGTTGGTTGAAAGTAGAAGTAGATTCTTATCATTTGATTTAGTAAATTGCATGAACTTCTGAATCTACATGATTTTCTACATGGTATCAGAGCTAGATTTTTAGAAATTTTCTACATGGTATCGCAACTAGATTTGTAGAAATTATCTACATGGTATCAGAGCTAAATTTAAATGAAATTTCTACATGGTATCAAAGCCATATTTGTTTTTGTGTCGTGAGTTTGCATAGTAGTTCAGTTAAATTAGTTCTAAATATTTGTGGAACTAATAGAGAATTAACATTCAGTGCACTAGTGCATCCACAAGTGTCACTCTAGTTAACTAAAGATTCCCTCATCAGAAGCTCATGCATGTTAATTATGAGAAATACCCAGTTGAGACTAGAGTGCAGGGACAATGTACTAGCATTTGTATGATTTACTGAGTTGTAAATATCATGCATGCAATCAGAGAAGGACCTAATTTTGGATTATGCAGTTATGGATGAGGAATTTCCCTTTAAATACAGGTTGATTCTCTCAGAAATTGTGCAAAGAATTAGAATATTGGAGGCTTGGAAATTTGGCTAAGTATTGGCCAAAGGAAGTCATCAGGTGGAGGATAGGAAATACTTGTGTAGGTTAAGCTCAAGTTTGAGTAGAGAATATTGTATTCATCAAAATTATTTGACCAAGGACGCAAGGAACCAGGGGCTTAGAGAGCAGCAGAAGATGGTAGAGATTGGCTTGATCTTGCTTGTGACTGGGAGATTGATCATACTAAGTGTTGGGATTGTTCTTGTGAGAACAAAAATTTTATTATCATCTTGGATTTCTGACCAATGAAATATAGATAGTAGGGGTTTTGGGCTGAGGCTTTCCCCGGATACATATTATGTTATGTGCCATTGATTTATCTTCTTCTTGTTCATATTGTTTTCATTGAGCTATTGGCTTCCGTTGGTTGAAAGTAGAAGTAGATTCTTGTCTTGTGTTTTAGTAAATTGCATGAGCTTGTGAATCTATAGGATTTTCTACAAAATCTTGTTAGGTCCCTATAATACTAGTGATTCCCCCATTACTATTGTCATTGTATCCCTTATTGTTATTGTTGTGCCCCTATTGTCCCCATATTGTTATTATTGTTCCCCATAGAATCCCACTATTGTTATTTTTGTGCCTTTATATTATTATTGTTAGGTCGGATTGGTTATATTGTGACCCCTTAGACTCCTATATATGGAAAGGAGGTTTTGTCATTTTTATCATCCAAGAATTGTTCATTTGTGTAATGTAAAGGAGTTTGCCCCTCAAAGAGGCCGAATTCTAAGGCGTTGATCTATCTTTCTATATTTTTGTGAGTTGGTTTCCTAACATTTGGTATCAGAGCTTTGGATTCTAGGGTTTCACTGCTCCAAATAGGCAATTGTTGCATTTTCGCTATAACTTTTTTCTGCGACATTTCAGAAGTGAAAAAAAACTATTTGAGAAGAAATCGTGCTGAATGTCAGGTCCGAATTTCAGAGATTTTGTCTCTATATTTTCGGAGATATGATTTGAGGAAGTTAGGGTTGTTGCATGCTCTAGAATTTAAGATAAAACAGGTCATTGTGGGATTTTTGCTATAACTCTTTCGCTACGATGTTTCAGAAGCTAATAAAAAAACCCATTTGTGAAGAAATCGGTCTGAACCTCGGCTTCGAATTTCATATCATGTCTTGCTATATTTTCAGAGATATAGTCTAAGGAACTTAAGGTTTTTGTAGACCTCCTAATTACATTCCAAACAAGTCACTGTAGGAAAATATTCATAACTATCTCTCGGAGCATCAGATTGAAATTCAATAAGAAGTTGCAAAAATAGGACGAACTATAGTTTCTTGTATATGTTTTTCAGATCCAAAGGTCGAAACATTGACACGTGGCACGTCGTATAAGTTCACTCTACTGAACTAGTCTATAATCAGGTCACCGTTGGAGATTTGGCATAACTCTTCCTTGGAGAATCCAATTTGGATAAGATTGGTGGAATTGGAAAGAGGACACAAAGGGCTACTGCAGTGATGATTTCAAAACTGGGAGATCCAAAATTATAGAGGTACATCAGATTCAATATCGAGCTCCTACAAGTGAAAAAAGGTGTGTACTTTTTTTTTCATAAGCTTGGTTTGAAAAATTAGTTTGAAGGAATTCAAAGGGCATAGTGAAGCATTATTATCCGTAATTGATGCCCCGAAGAAAGAAAATGGAAACACCTAGTAAGCAACCTAAAAGCTCTAGCATGACTCATGAAGAAGAGGAAGAAATGCAACATGATATATCAATATTACAAAACCAAGTGCAACAAATTTCACTCGCATAAAAGGTAACCAAAAATAAGATGGATGGTTTAAAGAAAGACGTAGAAGCTAAGATGAATGGTG
>APFE030612699.1:70296-110385 GCA_000404065.3 Pinus taeda | reverse complement strand
TGATAAACAAACACAATGGGTCAAATGGTTGCCTCTGGCTGAATGGTGGTATAACACTTCCTTCCATACTGCAACAAAAATGACCCCATTTATGGCACTTTATGGATATCATCCAGCATCCATCACATCATATTTAAGAGAAAGTTCTAAGGTTAAATTAGTGGAAGATCACATCGAGCATCAACAACAAGTTCTCCAACTCTTAAAGGATAACCTTACCTTGGTGGAAAATAGAATGAAACAACAGGAAAATCAACATTGCAGCGAAAGAAGTTTTGATGTAGGTGATTGGGTATTCCTATGGCTACAACCATATAAAAAAATGTCCCTCAAGCAAGCTAAGAAGGATAATAAATTATCACCAAAGTATTATGGTTCGTACAAGGTGTTGCAAAAGATAGGTATTATGGCATACAAATTGGAATTTCCTCCAGCTTCTCGAGTGCACCTAGTCTTCCATGTTTCATGCTTAAAGAAGGTTATAGGTGACAAGGTTCTAGTTTAAACAATATTGCCAGAACTTGATGAGGAAGGAAAAATCATATTGGAGCCTAAAGCAGTCAAAGAAACAAGAACTCGACATCTATGAAATCGATCAATTTCAGAGTATCTCATCAAGTGGAAGAACTTACCCATTGAAGATTCCACATAGGAGGATGAGAATTTTATACAAAAGCACCTAGAACTACTCAAGCGTTTAGGACAACAATTTTTTGAAGGAGAGGGGCATGTTAGGTCCCTATAATACTAGTGATTCCCCCATTACTATTGTCATTGTATCCCTTATTGTTATTGTTGTGCCCCTATTGTCCCCATATTGTTATTATTGTGCCCCATAGAATCCCACTATTGTTATTTTTGTGCCTTCATATTATTCTTTTTAGGTCAACTTCGTTATATTATGACCCCTTAGACTCCTATATATAAAAAGGAGGTTTTGTCATTTTTATCATCCAAGAATTGTTCATTTGTGTAATGTAAAGGAGGTTTCCCCCTCGAAGAGGCTGAATTCTAAGGCATTGATCTATCTTTCTATATTTTTGTGAGTTGGTTTTCTAACAAATTCCCAAAAAAGAGAGAATCTTGATCACTAACAATGGATGTGGGAAATCCAAAATGCACCCATACATTCTGAAAGAATAAATGAGTAGTTTGTTTAGCTATAATTTTCTTTTTACATGGCATCAAAATACACATTTTTCTAAACTTATCCACAACTACATACAAATAATCATGACCTATTTTTGGCAATGGAAGACCTCCTACAAAATCCATAGAAACACTCTCCCACAGTCGTGAAGGAATTGGAAGTGGTGTGTACAATCGTAACTTCCTATTGCTAGGCTTACTGACTGCACATAATGAACATCCTTTAATAAAATATGACACACTTTCAATCATACGAGGCCAATAACAATACCTCTGCAAATGTGCCATAGCCTTTCTTACACTGAAATGACCAGCAATAAGAGAAGTATGTGCCTCTCTTATGATGTTGACTATTTCTCCCCATGGAATACAAAGCTTGCCAAGATGGTACAACAAGTTATCATGAAAAAGATAATCCAATTCTTCTAATTGGTTACCTTAACTCAAGCTTGCATAAACATCTTGAAATTCATTGTCTAATGCATATTGCTCAATATAAATTTCATGCAAAACAAAATTATGCTTGAGTAAAGCATCTGGACTAATAATAGGCCTATAAAGCATATCGACAACTTTATTGTAGATACCTTTCTTATACCTTATTACCAAGTGGAATTGTTGAAGAAAACCCATCCATTGGAAGGGCCTTGATTGCTGCAACTTAGATTGAGATTGCAAGTATTGCAATGGTTGATGATCAATGTGAATGATTATTTCCTTACCCATCAAGTAGTGTTTCCACTTTTTCACACTTTGCATCAAGGCATACAAATCCTTGTCATATGTAGGATAATTAATCATTGCACCATTGAAAGTTTATGAATGAAAACATATAGGATTACCATGTTGCATGAGGATTACACCCGTGGCGTAGTCACTGGCATCAGTCTGTATCTCAAATGACTGTCTCAAGTCTGCAAGTGCAAGTATTGGAGTTGAACTGATCTTTTATTTGAATTCATCAAAGGCCTTTTGTTGTTTTCCTCCCCACTGAAAAACCTTTTTCACACTTGTCAATGCTTACAAAGGAGTTGCTATAGAAGAAAAGTTAACAATGAATTTCCTCCAATATTGGGTTGCTCCCAAAAAACTTCTTACCTCAGTAACTGTCTTGGGAATTGGCCAATTCAAAATGACATCAACCTTGGAGTGATCTATTTTCAACTCACCTCCTCCAACAATATGACCTAAGTAAACTACAAAAGTTTTTCCAAACTCACACTTTGACAACTTTAAATACAAATGTTCTTTCTTTAAGACATCAAGTACTTTTCTCACATGCATGACATATTCATCACGAGATTTAATGAAAATTAAGATGCCATTTAAGTATACTATAACAAAATCATCAATAAATGGCCTCAACACATCATTCATCACACGCATGAAGGTAGCAGGAGCAGTACAAAAACCAAAAGGCATAACTAGCCATTCAAACGAATTTTTTTTTTCTTTAATGTTGTCTTCCAAATATCTCCTTCAGAAACTATAATTTGATGGTAGCCACTCCTTAAATCCAACTTAATAAAATACTTTGCATCTTTCAATTGATCAAGTAAATCATCTATTATAGGTAGTGGGTAGTGGTTCTTTACCATAATCTTGTTCAATGCACAAAAGTCCACACACATGCGCTATGTTCCATCCTTCTTTAGCACCAAAACAACAGGTGAACCACATGGCGAAGAAGATGGCCTGATGATCCATTTATAAAGCAACTCTTGAATTAGATTTTTAATTTATGCACTTTCCATCACTGGAATCCTATACATGCCAATGTTAGGAAGATGACTATCTTGCTGCAATTGTATCTCATGTTGGATTCCTCTCTTGTTAGGAAATCCTTTTGGTTCTTGGAACATCTCATCATATTGGTTAACAATATCAACCAATTCAGATTTCAATTTTGAATCATAACCTTGAAAAGCTTCATTATCAACATTATTCTTGGGTTTGATCATTAAAAGAACAAAATTATTTCTTGAATTCACTAGTTTTTTCGTCCACCTCGCATTAACAAGTGAAAGATTTAGTTTCTTGCTATGGGCTCTCACAATATATTCTACTCCATCTTTGAACAAATGGTATTTTTTTTCATGTCGATGGAATATAGCTTTTTTGTCATAGAGATATGGGCTACCCAAAACTGTACCACATATGCCTAATGGTACAACATCAAGCTCCACTTCATCTATGAAATTTGTAGTAATGGCAAATTTCATTTTACACTTTCTAGTTACTTGCAATTATGGATTGTCACACACCCATCCAAGTGGATACGATTTATTATGTGGAATGGTTTCCAAGTTTAAACTTTTGACAATGTTTTCAGAGATAAGATTAGCTTGAGAGCCACTGTCGAAAAGAGTATCAATTTTTCTATGTTTTGAGATTACTCTTATGTGAAAAAGTTTTATCCTCTTCTTCATTTGGAGTTTCATTATGTGAATTTGAAGTAATAGTGCTAGCAATGGATTGTTTTCCCTTCATACCCATGGCTGTAATTTTAGTTTCATCACATGAATCAGATCCCAAATCTTGTTGAGTGGTTTTAGTTGTCTTTTTTCTTCCCTTTTTGTTGAATTTCTTTGGTCTCATTTCGGGATGAAGCTTCCAACAATGAGCTTCATCATGACCCTCTTTGGAACAATTCTTGCATGTTAATTTCTCTCCTTCCTTCTTAATAGATGAATTTTTATTTCCCTTCCCTTTGAAACCCTTTTCTTTTCCTTTACCCTTAAATGGATTTTTACTACCCTCTTTTGGAGTTTTTTTACCTCTTGCCTCAAGATGAGTGGCTTTCACACACACCTCATCTAGATTATTTGGATTAAACACACCTCATCTAGATTATTTGGATTAAACATAAGGATAGTATGCCTAAGGTAACTCTGTAATCCCCCTATGTACTTTAGCAATGTGTCTTGTGATTACAAATCTACACCTAACATTAGAGACCTTTTTTTGAATTCTTGGGTGTAAACTTGCACATTTTGACCTTTAAGTTGTCTAAAGTTATGCCAATTGATGATGGATTTATGCATATAAGATAGAGGGTAGAATTGTCTTTTAATTGAAACAATGAAATTAGACTAATAAATTGATATCTTACTGTGTTTTTTTATCTCTTCTTATGTCTTCGATTCCCACCATACTGGTGTTGTACCCTCCATCCTCGAGGAAGATAATTGAATCTTTATGTCATCCTCTTGAAGGTTTTGAATTCTGCAATAAACCTCCAACTGGCGAACCCAATTATCAATCTTCTCTGCATTCACTTCGCCATTGTACATGGGTAGTTCAAATTTAACATTAATTTTTAATAAGGGTGATTTACTAGTTCCTTTTGACGTATGTTAATGAGTATGAGTAAGGGTTGTGTTAGTGGAAGACGGTGAAGATTCTTGTGAAGAAGAAGATGAAGAATATGGTGGAGAGGGTGGAGGTTTACCTCCACTTCCATTACCTCCTCCTGAAGAACCTTCTCCTTTGGCATTTTTGGAGATTTAACCCTACAGATTGGTATTCCTCTCTTCATAGAGGACCTTTACCATCTC
Organism: Pinus taeda; assembly: GCA_000404065.3. Lineage (NCBI taxonomy): Eukaryota > Viridiplantae > Streptophyta > Pinopsida > Pinales > Pinaceae > Pinus > Pinus taeda. The sequence goes on along the minus strand of APFE030612699.1, from coordinate 105,679 downwards.
TGTCATATCAAAGAAAGCCTTCTTGAAGACCTTCTCATCCTTTGTCATTGTAGGCTCTCCTTCATGAGACATACTCACTGGAGTCTCAACTACAACTTAAGGAAGAACTTGTGATGGAGATTTGGGCAACCTTGCCCTCCTTCCCTTTCACCCAACTTCTAGGCTTTCAACCAACTTCCCTTCTCCTCTCTTGAGTTTTAAGTAAGAATCACATTTACTTGCAAACAGTTAAATCCTTCTTGCACAAATAAAACCGAGAGCTTTGATATCAAACTTGATCTGATTGAGAAAATTAGTTTTGTTGTGCTAAAATTCCTTTTCAGAATATATTAAAAGTGCTTGAGGGATTATGAAATTATTTTCAAGTTTAAACATGGGTTTTTGAGTGTTTTTATGTAAATTTTATATGAAAATTAGCATAAACAAATGACTGAACAACATCATATAACAGGCATAAACATAACCATAAACAATATCACAGTAGCACATGATGAAGGAGTTCATCCCTCCTAGGCCATGTCTCCTTAGTCCCGCTTCCAATGGCTTGGCCCTCTCTATTATGCTCAAAAGTGTGAATAAATTAGTTTACAATGCTCAAAAAGCTCTAAAACCTATTCTAATGGCTCCAGAATGCCAAAAAATGTCTATGTGGCCTCTTTCTACTCTTGATTTGGTAAAAAACTAAATAAGTTATGGAATTTTCCAATCTTCTGCTAATCACACTGCAAATTCCCAAAATTCGGCACCATCCTACAAATTTTCCCCAAAACGCACTAACAGAGTGAAATTTTTTCCAAAAATAGGGCGAATTTATTGGACGTGTTAAATGTCCTCTAATGCCTCTTTTCTGAAAAATATGGACACATGGGGGGCCACGTGCTCGAGGCTAAGGCCAACGGCCTACCCCTGCTAGTTGGGCCCTTGCACTGCTCTCTGTCAGTGGTAATGTGTTGGTAGTGTGACCAAGGGCCGCCCCCCATGGGCTAACCCTACCCCCAAATGGCACACACGTGTAATTCAAATGAAACTTGTGATTTTAATGGTTAAGCAACACCTACGATGGCGTATTGGTGGAGACTTTGGACTTGTGTTGGGAGCTCATGGGTTTGACCCCCACTGCTTCTGCCCAGACTTAAACAATAATTTTAGTGGCCCCAAGGCTGCCACATGGCAGCCTATGACTAGGCCACGTGTCAGCCCATGGTTGGCCACCATTCCGAGAAATTGAAAACACAGAATTGAATCCAATAAAAAAAATGCCACTTGTCACAATACCATTCACTAGAGGATCTCGTTACCCAAATCAAACTACCACATACACCTACCTAGTCACCACCACATCAGCTGTATGGATTGTTGATTGGGCTATCAATTTTTTTAAAAATTCACCTGTTTGGGAAAGTGAACAGAACATTATTCTGGGTGAATACGGTGTCTGTTTTTTGCAAGATGAGTTGCAACAGATTTAGGATGATGAGAACTACGCAGTCGTCTAGGTTCCACACCGATCCGAGAACTTTGAATTTTGAGCTATTTTTTTGAGCACCTGATTAGTAGGACAACTCACCAAAGATGTAAGAAAAGAAAAACAACCTGAAGACAAAGAAGGACATAGGAAAATTGTGTGAGTTCCATAAGAGCTCCACTCACAACACAAATGAGTGTTGGGGCAAGAAGTCACTAGTGGATGAGCTTAAGGCTTCTGAATCAGACACGTGTTCCAAATTTGAGTTAGAACCTCACAAGGGGAATGAAAAAGGGAATCAGATCATTGGCGTGGAGCCCAGTGCAACTGTGGCTACAGAAGAATGAGCCTGAAGATATAGAGGAGGGGGAATGCCTCTTCCACTCACAGATGTGGATGAAGGGTTCTCCGCTGCAGTTCATTTTCGATAGCAGGAGCCAAAAGAACCTCATTTCAGCAGATGTCTTAAAGAGGTTGGTTCTATTGACTATAACACATCCACAACTGTACACCATCGGGTGGCTTCACCAAGGATGAGATCTCTGCATTAGCCAGCAGTGTTGCCTTCCCTACAACATCAAGCCCTTCACAGATGAGATACTATGTGATGTTGCTCCTCTTGAAGTTTGTGATGTATTATTAGGACAACCATACTTGTGGAAGAAACATGTTGTATATGAGTCTAGACCTCACTCTGTGATTATTACTTTAGGAAATAAGTTGTACAAGATACCGGGGGTAGCCTTGCCTACCACCATCTCTTTGATCTCTACAAAGTAATGTAGTAAGATCATTTCAAAGACCACGAAATTTGTTTTCCTTATTATTTTCCCTTAGGGAAAGAAGAAGATTGTTGCCACGACTTCCAAACAGGGCTCCTCTACATATCAATAGCAGATGGATATGATCGTGGAGGAGTACAGGGACATTTTTGCCTCAATTATGGCGTTACCTCTGCACTGTTAGGTCAAGCACTCCATTGATCTAACCCCAAGCATGCCGCTACCCAATGGACTGATCTATCGACAATCTGTTCTAGAGAACGATGAGATCAAGAGGTGGATTTAGGAGTTGTTGCAGAAAGGGAATATCAGGTCAAGCTCATCACCTTGTGGGAGCTCGATTGTATTGGTACAGAAGAAGGATGGGACATAGAGACTTTGTATTGACTATCACGTGCTAAATAATATCATTGTCTAGAATAGGTACCCAATCCCATGAATTAATGACCTTCTGGACCAGCTCAAGGGGGCCAAATATTTCAACAAGATTGAATTGAATTTTGGTTATCACAAGGTGCCTATTGAACCCTCTGATGTGTGGAAGACTACCTTCAAATCCAAGGAGGGAATTTTTGAATGGTTGGTCATGCCTTTTGGGTTGACCACTGCAAAAACTTCATGAGATTTATGGATGACATCTTGTGACCCTCCACCAATGCATTCGTGGTGGTGTATTTAGATGACATCTAGATCTTTAGCCAAAGTTGGGAAGATCACCTCCATCATATTTGACAGGTCCTCCAAACCCTGTGACAACTCAAGTTGTGTGCCAATCTAGAGAAATGCACTTTTGGCATGACCCAAGTTCATTATCTGGGGTACATCATTGATGAGAAGGGTGTACATGTGGACCCAACTAAGATACAAGGTATTCAATATTGGCTAGCGCCAACGACTCTAACAGAGTTCCACAGCTTTCTAGGCCTTGCCAATTTCTACCATAGGTTTGTGTTGGGGTTCTCTCATATCAATTGGTCTTTAATTCAAGTCACCAAGGGTGGAGCGTAAGACCCAACAGAAGGCATTTTTTGAGTTGAAGTAGTGCCTCTACTCTACACTAGTGCTCACATTACCAGACCTGCAACAACCATTTGAGATTGATATAGATGCCTCTAACTATGCCATTGGTGCAGTTCTTACTGAGCAGGGGCATCTAGTGGCTTATCATAGTGAGACACTTTCAGACACAGTCTGAAAGTGTTCCACCATTACACCGGACAATCCCTCTTGCAGACAAGAGTGATTTCCCTAGATCCTAAATGGAAACTAGAAACAATCATGACAAATGAACTGACTCTTTCCCTAAGTTAAACTTATTTGAATTACAAGCAGTCTAACTAGTGGATAGACCTCTTACCGGTTTCGTGAAATGCCTAATGAAGATCCCTGGTTGTGACTTGATGTAGCTTCTTCAATGCTTAGTAGAACCTGCAAACATAAAACTTAAATAGGATCAAAAGAAATTGTGATATATTAACTCAAACAACTTAGCCTAATGATTAAGGAAACTAGGGATTGAACTTGCCTTAATGAACATAATAAGCAATTGCAAACTATTCGTCATTCACAAAAGAAAAAATTAATAGGAGAAAGTGCTAATTTGTATTAATCAAAAGATAAGAGGAGCCTTACAACCTTCGCCTTGATGCCGTGAGGTCCCTCCCAAATGCCTTCAATATCCTCCTCAGATAACAAGCTCTCTAATCTCAAACTAGCAACATAAGTTTGTATTCTCTTAATTCTAACCTCCTTCATCCCCCAAACCTCTAGTCCTTTTATAGATCAAAGAGGGGGAAGTTTCAAATCCCTAAGAAGAATATGAACCTCCTTTAGTGAAGGATTAGGTTACCATGAGAAAAGGGATGGAGATGCATCTAATGAGGGTTATAGTTCGAATAGTCATCAACTGGAAGTTTTCAGTTGGGAAATATTCGACCAATTAGGTTTCTAGAATGTATTTTTTATTTTTACTTTCCAGAATTCACCTGCATGGGTTTATAGTTACAGAGAGGCGCAACTCTGCGTTGTTCTTAGAGTAAATTTCAGCGCATGCACGGGAAACACTAGAGAAATTGGCACAGGTGGAACTTAACAAGGTGTGAGAGCTATTTGACCCAAATTTCTCATGGATTTTAACATATCTTGAGTTGTTGGACTTCTAAGGGAGATGGTTTCAACATGTTCATGGATGGTAATAATATCCATAAACTGATCAAGTGCCATGGCGAAAAATTGACATGTAACAGATTTCCCCCTAGTGTGCGAAGTCTGAAATATAAGTTTAAAATATTGAAGTGCTTTATCATTCCAAGGATCAGATCAGAGGCAATGGTCAGAAACCTACAAGAAACATTCAAGGGAACATAATGCAAAACATATATCAAAAATCATCTTTGAGGTAGGCATTCCCATACTCAAAGTAAAGTGAACTCAATGAAAAAGCATGGAAAAACTAAGATCATATGGATGGTAGACACATCATGGACACAACCATCTGTCTACATAATCATGAATATCAAAGATCCTTGCAACTTGGATTAATGAAACTAGATCTAGGGTCTTGATCTCCATCTCCTGATCCATAATACGATTCTAACCATGCGAGTGAATGTCTTGAAGTCAAACATGGAAGAAACCACTTGATTATTAGTCAATGATGTGAATCATTAACAAGCACGAGAGAAATTGAAAATAATGACAATGGTTCTCAAGGTACTCCTAGTACAATATATAAAGTGCGAATATGTGATCTAAGGTCGAACACTCATAAAATCATTTGATTGAAGGCCAATGATGATAACCTGTCATCGAAAGTCAAAAACCTATCATTAAGGCATGCAGGCTTCAAGGTACTGAAGGTTTCTAAATAATCTTCCCAGATGATGAACTGGAGTCAATAGGAAGTGATCCGTTGTAGGAAATCCTACGACACGAAACATGATATCAAGTTTTGAAAATAATTGCAAGGACTGACTCAAGAATGTCCAACACAAATGAAGGAAAATATTTTGCAAAAGGATTTGAACCAAGGTTGAACTTATCTTGAACACATAACGACACTTTAATGATTTGGCAGCATTTGACTCAACGATAATACCCAAAACCATGAAGAATTTCAATGAGGTTTGATTAACAATAAGGCAAATGGATTTCCCAACCCAGACATGAATGTGATGGAGTGTCATGTTCAAGAGCAACATGCTACATTTTAACTGATGATTTAAAATGTAAACCTTCGCCAATTCCCCCCCACCATTACTAGAAAGTACCTCTTTGTTTTTTAAGCTTGAGGAGGATAACATATGCTTGAACTGTAAGCTCATCCTTCGGATGAGTCCATCAAAGTATTTTTAACGAATACTAAGAAGGAATGGTTTGGTCTCATCATGCTTAACGAGTCCTATACTGTTTAATTTTAATGAGTCCAGTAAAGGTATAACTTGATGTTATTTTCTTTTTAAGAGATTTTGAAAAATACACAAAAAGAAAACTCATTCAATTCTTTAACCATGAAATTTTAACGAGCCCGGAGAAAGTAAAGCTCAACGTTTTTCATTTTTAGAGAGTCAGAAGAAAAACATAAGTAGATTCCATTAGGTTCTTTTTCGTTAGTTTAGTCTCTTGGGTCCAAAAAAGGATAAAATAATACAAGAGAGAAATCTATTGACCATGTTCGATCAACGTATACCTTTTTTGTAAACAGTCCTAGCTCAGTCCGTAAAAGAGGTAAACTCATACTGAGTGGACGATTGTTCATTTACTTTTATGAGTTTGAACAAGTAAGTACTCGACAATATTTTATTTTTTGAAAAAGTCTGGAAAGGGATTAAAATAAGAATTCATGATTTTTCACTTTTCATAATTTTTAAAGAGCATAAAAAGCGATAAAAGTATGTTGAAATGTCAAAAATGATTTATCTTGACTTCGTAAACGATCTCGCACATTCAAACTCAATAACCCATCATAAATGCTCAAACATATCTTTTCCCTCTTAAAAGGATTCAAAATATATACAAAATAATATTTTTTAAGCTTTAAAAACTTATAAAAGTGGGAAAAAGTAATCTATTTTTACCATTTGCATTTTCACCAGTTCAGAGTAGAGAGAGGGGTTTCTGCTATAAAACTTCCAGGACTAATTCTGAGCAAAACTGGTGGATGAAATCACGCATCACTTCCTCCAGGTAGAAGATCTTTCCATAACTTAGCTTTCTATCTGTTCATTTTTTCACTATAAACTTGCATTTGGTTTTTTAGGACAAAGATTTATTAAAAAATGCACCCTCGGCCTTACACGGGTTTTTCCCATTTGGGTCCGCACAGGCCGATAAAATTTTCCATATGGAAATTCTCTGCCTGCATCGAATTCTGCTGTAAATTTCCACGCAGCTAGACCTTTTCCATAAAATGGTGGCCATGCAAGCGTTGTGGGCTATTTGTAAAACAAATTTTTGGGTCCAAAAAACTTGAAATGAATTTTAAGAAAGATTCTAACTACTTTAAAATTGTCATTTTAGGTCATTTTTCTTTCTAAAAAATGGAATGGAGAGAGAGAGCATGAAGCCAATGATGTGGCTTCTTTGGCGAATCTAGCCACTTTGCAGGCTCTCAGGAATTGCGGCCTCTTGAAATACTGGCTAATCCTTGGGATGAAAGCCTAGGTAGATTTGATGACATGGTTGGTGAGGACCTAGAATGTCCAGGAACAATGTTTCGTGATTGCGGATTATTGCCTCACCATTGATGTCAATGACATATATTTCTTGACAGGGTTATGTCATTGAGGAGTCGATCTCTCACTTTTTGGATCAAGAGAGAGGGGAGACACTACTTATGGATACTTACACCGCTTTTGCGGGGGTGCACCACCCAAAGATGGACTGATTGACATTCTTTCCATCAAACTTTTACCCTTAAGGACCATTTCCTTCTCTATTTTCAAACTTTGTGGCAATGATGCCCTCCATCTAGCCACCCAAGCATAGATGCAGACGGTTGTGGAATGTTGGGAGTCCATGGTATATAACTAGTGTGAGGCGGTAGTGGTAAATATGAAGGGCCAGTTGACTAGGTGCAAGAATGGTAAACTGAAAAATTTCAGTTATGGTGCCATTCTAGTTTGTTTTTCCCTAGAAAGGGTTCATATTCTTCAGCCACAGCAAATTCAGGAAGACAAGGGGGGTTCGAGGGATCCACACTTGATGAGATGGGTTGCACTGATGGCACACCATGGTGGTGACAGTCTTGTAGTGAGGTATACAACAAAGTTTTTTGATTGGCTAGGTGAGAAGATTGTTCCAATCGACTTTCCATATGCTAGGATAGATTACAGAGGTGATATTGATATCCCACTTCCAGTCAAGGCTCAGTGGGGTGATCTAGGTAAGATTTATCATTTTTAGCATATTTTCAATTTTTTTAATTTTTAAGTGTTTTTGTCTTCAAAGGATAATTGTCCAAAATGTATGTGCATATGTGGATCCAACCCGACCAGCCAAGATGAGATGGCATGATAGATGAGACATATGGTTGTTGCGGCAATGAACCTAGAGGCAGATGACATCCTGATAGAGTTGGAGCACAACCTTGAGTGGTTGACTTCCAACATCCCAGAGACTGGAGTTGATGATATTCCATGTGTCTATCAGAGGCACATAGTTGGGGTTACTTGGCCGCTTAGACGTTTGCTGCGTCGAGTTGCTTGTGCTATTGTGTGTTATCATGAGAATCATCATGCCTAGCTATTATAGTTTCTAGGACCATTTTTTACCTTTTGGAGTTAGTACTATTCGGAAAATAAAAGACCATGGGGCCTTATGTCCTTGGATGATATATTTTGTAGACCCAAACTCGATTTTAATGAAAAAATATGCTACTTCTATATATGTTTATCTCGATCAATGAATGAATGAATATTGTTTTTAATTTACAAATGTTGCAAATGTCTATTTAACACATGATTTGCCAATGCATATGTCAATGTGTTTAAATATCTCGGAATGTGTTGATATTCGATATAATCAAATCGTCTTTCCAAGAGACGGACTCATAAAAACATCCTTAACATGGTTGGACTCCTAACTGAATAGACATCATTTAAATGTAATACTACGAGCTATGAATCTAACCTAACGATCAAACACCATATACCAATTGTGATGGCATCAACCAATAGCTCAATGAATGCTCTATATTCTGCTATATTGTTCGTTTTTTGACCGAGACATATCCCGTGATTAGAAACTAGCTCGTTACTGGGTGAATAGATAACCCATGATGTGGAAAATAAATTTTGAGTACTATAACTAGTGCCATCAACAAAGCCAATGTAATTCAGAGAAAATGTAGACAACTACAAATGAAGTGTAAAAACGAGATAAGTAGAAGAAGTAGTAAGAAACACTAATCTACCACACATACCTAAAAATGGTAAATAATATACAAATCTTCACCAAAAATTTATACAAAATATTTCCTTAGGTAAAGATCATTTCTGGGCTTTCCCAATGGAACACCATCGAAATCAATCAGCTCATAGGAACCTTTAGCTAATACAAGTTTTATGATGTAAGGGCCATGCCACATGGGTTCGAATTTCCCTGCATCTAGCTTGTCATCAGCTTGATTATATACCAAGACTAGGTCACCTTATGAATATGTACGAGGATTAATGTTCTAATCATATTGGGCTTTGACACGTTTCTAGCGAGCTTCGCTAGCCAATATGACATTACGACGATTTTTATCTAGATGGGCTAAGTGTAGAAAGCGTTCTTTGTCTGTAGAGGTACCAGGTAATAATTTGATAGCTAATTTAAAAGATGGTATTTCACATTCAATAGGTAAAAATGCTTCCAAACAATAAATGAGTTGAAAGGGGGTAAAACCAGTCGATGTTTTTACAGTAGTGCGTTAAGCCCACAGTGCTGAATATAACAAAGAGTGATAGTTTCCTTTATGGATACCAACTATCCATTTAATCATATTGGTTAAAACTTTATTGACACCTTCGACCTGACCATTAGCTTATGGATAATACGGAGTAGAGATATCATGTCGGAGGCCAAGCTACGCGGACATTTTGACCATCATAAAGTTGTGAAAATGACTACCATGGTCTGTGACAATAGCTTGTGGGACGCCGAACCGAGCATTCACATGATTGAAAATGAAAATAGCTACAATTTCACCATCGTCTCTATATGTAGGCATCACCTCGGCCCATTTTCTAAAGTAATCGACTGCAAGGATGATATATCCATGCCCCCCCTGGCTGAGTGAGGGTTGCAAGTAATGAAGTCGATGCCCCATTTAGCAAAAGGTCTGACAACTACGATTGGGTTAAGAGGAGCGGGAGGTGCTTGCATTTTGCGATCATAAATTTAGAAATTATGGCATTTCCGAACTGTAGTGATGCAGTCTTTAAACATTGATGGCCAAATATAGCCAACATGTAATATCTTTTGGGAAGTATCATACCTGTACATGTGATCGTTGCATACTCTAGAGTGGTAGTCATTCAAATATTTTTTGGCTTATTCAAGAGTTAAACAATGTCAGAATAAATAATCGATGCCATGATGATAAAGAGTGTCTCCAATAATTTTGTATTGTTGGGATTGGTATCGTATTCTCGGATGATCAGTTTTGAACAACTCAGGCCTACAAGTTTGTGTTTGGAAATATATAATGATGTCTCCATACCGTGGATCAGACATAGTAATAAGAAAGAGAGATTCATCAGCAAAAGAATCTTCTGCTACCGTTCTATATCAATATGGGGGAAGTCACACAATAATTCGGCAAAAACCAAGGATTTCTTTGATTTGGATGTTTCAAATTCCATATCAAACTCTTGTAAAATAACTATCCATTTTGATTATTTTCCCCTTAGAAGTTGCTTCGTGAGAATATACATCATAGGGTTGTAATAAGAAATGACAGTCATTTTTTAGAGAATTATATAGTGACGGAATCGTTGATCAGATTGCACAGCTGCCAAATCTAGCTTCTCCACATGTGTGTATTTAATCTTAGTTTTAGTGAGGCTTCTACTCAAATAGTAAATCACATGTTCACTGCTAGAATCATCCTCTTGGACTAACACCATGCCAATGGTGGTATTAGATGCAGCTAAGTAAAAAAAGTAGCCTAGATGATAATCGGGTGGATGTAGTAAAGGCGCATTAGTCAATGCATGCTTTAATGCTTCAAAAGCTTTATCAACAAGCTCATCCTAGAAAAATGGAGTGCCCTTTTTCAATAGTCGAGGAAAACCCTACGTTAGTTTAGCATAATTGTGGATGAATCTATGCAAAAAGTTTGATTTCCCTTGCAAAATTCAAAGTTGAGTCAGGCTACGAGGAGCAGGCAAATTCAAAATTGCCTCTACCTTGAGAGGATTGAAACGAATGCCTTCCTTTGAAACAATGAATCTTAGAAGGTGACTGAATTGCACACAAAAAATAGATTTGTGTGATTCAAGCGAATATTGTAATGCCTACACCTAATGAAAATTGATTTCAAGTGCATTGGGTGATCCCGTTGTTTCATGGAATGAGCTGGAAGGTCATCTAAATAAGGCTGAACAATATACTTGATATTGTGGAATGTGTAAGACATTTCTCATTGAAAAGTTGCACCAACATTTTTTAGGCCAAATGGGAGTTTGCGATAAGAAAAATTCCCCCATGGGCATATAAATGTGGTTTTGTATTGATCGACAGGGAGTCTGTTTATCTGATTGTAGCTAGAAAATCCATCCATAAAGGAAAAAAATTCATTTATGGCACAGTCGTCGATGATTTGGTCAATGTACAGAGTTGGATAATTCTCCTTGGACAAGATTTATTGATATCTCCGTAATCAACACACACTCGAATGGTTCCTTGCTTTTTATTAGAAGGCACAATATTTGATACCCAATTAGTTAAAGGAACAAGGTAAATGAATCTTGCTTTTAGCAATTTCTCAACCTAAGTTTGATAGCAACAAATTTTTGCAGATGTATAGGATGTAATCGTTGTCTAACTAGCTTAGCATTCGAATAGGTTTTATTTCATATACAACAATGCTAGGGTCAATTCCTGGCATCTCTTCATAGGACCAGGAAAAAATGTCACGAAATTCCTAAAATAGGGCTTTGTAAGTTGAAATCTCTTCTAATGAACAAGAGGCTCCTATATGAATATTTTCAATTATTCTCAGTTTCACTGAGATGTCGATAGGTACTGTTGTGGATATGTTCCCTAAATTCTGTTTAGAATTGGAAGAAAGGGTAGATATTGGATTTTGAGGGTCTCATATGAAAATAATGATGAAAAATAATTCTCAAGTTTATCAAAAGATTGTAAGAAAGTTGAACGATGATGAGTATCATCCCATGGCATTTCATCCAAGGTCATAACCTCTATAATCCCTTCATCTGTTAAAAAATCTTTGTTAAAAGGATCATGCATAGAGATTGGTTCCAAGTGTGACAAATGAGAATATCCATCAATAATCATGTTCATTTGATGATCATCAGATGTTGATGGGTTTGAAAAATATTGAATGGCCTCAGAGGCTAACTCAAAAGCACTATGAGGAATTTCATCACCATATAAGATCATTTCTGATTCTGAAGGTACTTTCCATGGATCTCCCATTTCAAAAATACTTGATGTAATCATGTGGATCTGTGCTTCATTCTGAAGAAGAATGGGTGGAGGGAACGTGAAATTTCCCATAAAAGATGAGCCTTTTAGCAGGCCAACACCAACTTCTTCATATGGAGTGGTTGATTTTCCAACAAATAGGATACTACCAATAGAATTAGGGTCAAAGGTATAGTAGGATAATTGATTTACTTTCACAATTCTTCCTTTGTGAATAAACATAATCATCCTAAACTATGACGAGACTACTGCTGCCATGGCATAAGTCCAGCTCCTGCCAAGCAAAAGGTTGTAATCAAGTTGAGCATCAACAACCTCAACATATATTGCAACTATTTTTCCCTCTAACTCGATTGGAAAATCATTTAAAATTCCATATGGACGAAAACCACTTCCATCAAAGGATTTCAAAGTCGTGGGAGATTGATTGATTGTTGGAGAATCTAAAGCTTTCCAACAGGAAATGGACATAATACATTTCGACGCTCCTTCATCAATCATTGTTCAAAAAAATTGTCGAGTTTTGACGTGAACTAGTATCTGAAAAGCCAGTTGGTGTGGGAGACGCGAGACATGATTCTCGAGATCAAAAATAATCAAATGGGAGTCTTGAGGATCTATTGCTCCTATGGCTGATAATAATAATATCCTTTGCGTTGGACAAGTTTGCAGCAATTTAAGGGTAGACATGGCCGAAGGAGACATAGCTAGATCTTCGACGATGTTATCATTTTTGGCATCCCTCGTATGAGGATTAAAGGCTGACTTACGAAGCACACCCTTATGAGGCAGACAAATTACCATATGAGGATTTGGCTTTTCAATGTGTAATGGTTTAGAAGAAGGAGGAGTAGACACAAAATTTTGACCAAATGAGTTGGAGTCATCTCCATTTTCAACAAGACTCTTTGATGCATAATCTTTGGATCTTGTTACTACCATAACTCTAGAAGACATCATCAAGATATCTTCCAACGGGGATGAGGAGGATTGGTCGCAAGAGACCATTTTACTATCTTGAGGAAAAGGATCCTTCAAAATAGTGGGTGTGGGTGAACTTTTGATGAATTTAGAAACTTTAGCCTGATGAGGACACTCCTTAGTGTAATGATCTTCCTCACAAATGAAGCAAGGATATCGAGGTTTCCTCTTTTTGTCATATGGTTCATTCTTTGCTAATTTCTCCTTAGAGCGGTTGTCTTGTTTATTTTTACCTTTTCCCTTTTTCTTATTTCCATATGACTTACCCTTTCCAGTAGATGAATATATGATGTTGATTTCAGAAGTAATTTCGAGAGAAGGATCTTCGTCAAGTGAATCAGATAGAGCTGAAAGTTGAACATTCTTAGAATTTTTCTTTTTGTTCCTAGTCTTTTGGATCACAGAACCAATCATGCCATCTGTGGCATGTAATCCTAGAAGAGGTGGATTATTTGGAGTAGATTGGGGTAAATATAGGATCTTTTCATACAAAGTACCAGACTGAGTATAAACAAGATCAAGATATTGAGCGCGGGAAATTACCTGCTCTTTAGATACAACACCTCCTTTGGCCACATCTTCAGTTATTATTGGTAAAAGTGATTTTATAAACCATTCAACCAGAATCTGGTCTGTAATGTAAAATTTAACTAGGTGACATCTTCATCTCCATTCGTGAATGTGATCTGAGATATGGGTAGACGTTGACTGCTTCAAAGAAGTCCAAAGTTCAGTTCCATTATCATATCGAACAGGTAACTGAAAATGAGTAAAAAATATTGTAGCAAGGGCATTGAACATGTTGAAAGAAGAACACGGTAATTCTACATACCATTTGGCTACCGAACCAATTAGGGTTCGTTGGAAAAATCTTGATCTAATAGAATCATCACTTAACGAGTTGGAAGTGCACCAAAGATGGTAGGTCATAACATGGTTAGACGGATCTTCACTCGACTTACCTTCAAACTTAGGAATGTCACTGGGAAACTTAGTAGGAATAACCGACCAATAGGTTAAGTAAAGAAGTGGATCATTAGTTAATCGAGAGAGGTCAAGAAAATCTAAAGTTGCAATGAAAGGAAATTGGTGATTGGGGTCCTGTGATGGATATTGATAACCCTAAGGGGTGAGTCCTATATCAGGAGGAGGATATCCATGATATCCTGGGATAGCCTGAGTAGTTGGAATTTTCATACCTCTTGGGTATCTAGGATGAGCCATACCATATTGTGGTTGAATAGGTTGTTGGAATGTCTGACCTGGGTATGGTTGATTCTGGAAGGCGAGATTCTGACCCATTTGACCTTGAACAAGCTGTCCTTGAAAGGGTTGGATTTGCAAGGGTTGACCTTGGAGAAATTGAGTTGTAAAAGGTGTAACTTGAAAAAATTGACTCTAAGGTAAACCTTCGAAAGATAACACTTGAAAAGGTACTTGCATATATGGAACACTAGGCTGAACAATAGGTATTTTAGGTGTTGATGGAATTGTAGGAATGGATTGAACACGAGATGCTTGAGGTAAAGACTGAACAAGAGGTTGCACAGTAACCTGTGACGTAAGCGGGGACATTTATTTGCAATACTCCTAGAATGGGAGTCCTAGGCAAACTTAAACCTAGGTTCTGAACAGACGTTGCCATAACAGATTGCCCTACAGTTTGATGGGTACTTTTGGCCTACTGCAGAAGTGATTACTAGGCAAGTGTCAATGAGATAGCCTGGACGGTTGGTTGAACTTGAGAAAACATACCTTCAAAAGGTAGCTGTTGAATAGGTTGTTCAAGAGGTTGGCCAGGTTGATACAAAGGCACTTGAGAAGCAACAGGAATTGATTCTTGAGAAGGGCTCCATATTGTATTCAATATAGGGTAAGGAATTCCATAGGCGGATTGAGGCATAACAAGATGACCAAAACTAGCTTGAGGCATTTGAGCATAGTTAAAGTAATTTTCGATGGGGGGTTTCCCCCTAGATGTAGGGTAAGGTCCACCAAAAGGTTGTCCTCCAGGTGGAGGATATGATGGTTTCCCCCAGGCAGATAATAACCACCTATTGGGTTAGCTCATGGATTACCAAAATTACCAGAAATCATATTATTGGATTTTTCAGATGCCAAACCTTCATTGGTAGGGTTAATTATACTAGTTGACATGTTTGAAGATGATTTCGAGGAAGAAGCTCCTGAATAAGCTCTTGTGAGACAGTGAAATCTATGTGGTAAAAGACCACCATACAATGTGAACTGTGGAGAAGTAGAATACATGGATGTATCTGTCACGACACTTCTAGGAATCATTATGGACCAGTCAAAACTGGGCATGGTAGAATAAGGAGTAATGTAATGAGGAATCCCTTGTCATAAAAAGTTCAAGGGTGTAAAATACCAAGGGTTAGGGTGAAGAGATCAAAACAAAAGTTCTAAGATATCTATAGTTTCACTGGTAGAAACTAGAGATTCTTCCTCTTCATTCGAAACAAGTTCTTCAATGGAAATAAGACTAGGAGGAAGAATATCAGTGATGATAAGTTTCACATGTGGTGAAAGTGGAGGATCTAGAATATGTGTTGTAGTAGATGTATGAATGTCAGGCTCAAAGATATCAAACTCAGCTTCATGAAAATATGGTTCGAAAACGAGGTTTCTATCGGAAGATTCTCTGGTATCTGATTCAGTTTGAACAATTTCAGTAATTTGTAAATCAGTTGTTGCTGAGTGTGATGTTAAATTTTGAGTTTGATTAAATTCAATTTTTGTTACTGTAATGCGTGAAATAGTAGATGTTATAGGTTGATTAACTTCAATTCCTCTTACATCAGAACCTATAATAGTACAAATTTCAGTTTCTGCTGCAGTTCCAGTTTCAGATGTTTAGATTTTTCTGCTTTAATCTTTTCTAACTGACTCGGTGTATACTTAGGGGGATCCTCGAGTATCCTACGTGATTGTCTTGGTAGTTTTTCCACAATGAAAAATATTTAAATTATTAATCACACAATATCTAAAATACACCTAAAGTCTCTAAAAAGTAAAAAAAAAAACAACACAGAAAGTAACACGTGCTAAAAATCTAGGAGTTCAAACCACACAAATTTACTCTTTATAGAGATCAATATATACTAGTTGGTGATGAAACCCAACATTGAAGAGATCAAGGTGAAACATTTTATAGAAAATAAGTATTTGGATTAGTTACCCTAATAACCTGCTTAATGAAATGGTTTGGTGCAAGTAACTCTGCTATAAACCATCCCGAGAAAAGATTACCCTCTATAGAGTCCAAGTGAGTTTAGCCAACATCTGTTCCAGGTACAACAAGACCTTCCCTCTATTGTCACCTTAGGTAGATCCTTAGGCTTATAGTCACTATTTTCACCAAACATGACTGTAATTTTAACTAGGGGATAGTCGTAGATCGGACATACATGCAAGGGCAGAGCAACAAGCTCATTCCCCTTGAAGGCTCCTCGACATGATCAATTAGAGGTTTACTTTCAAGTGACCCGAAGTTCCTTTCGGCACCATAGTAATAAGTGTAAATCACTATATCTAGGCCAATGAAGTGGGTTAGATCACTTCACCAGATTTGACATGATCTCGTGCTTAACTCATGTCTAAGAAGAGCTTCCTAGAGAAAAAAGGAAATACTTGGATTTTCTCTCCCTAACTCAAGATTCTATTGTTTGTTTGTAGTTTTGGAAAGTTTACTTCCTTCCCTATTCCAAAGCCCTACACTTAAGCTACTATAGATGAAAATATCCCTAAAAAATACAAAATTCTAAGTGAATTTTAATTAGCGTTGTATTATTAAGTTGTTCTTTTACTCAATGGGTGATGGAGGTGAAACTTATGATGTTTGTGACATGACTCAAAATATTAATGGACTCTAAAATGCAAAAGAAACTTTCAATTTTTGATGAAATTCTATTTAGAGAAAAGAAAGAGTTTTATTTGATTTTTTAGAAATAAAATGCAACAACTCACAACTTTTCACTTTTCTTAAAACAACCAATTTCACTATTTTGTAATAAAAAAAGCGGTCAACAAACTAATTTCCATATTTCCTTATTTATCAAAATAAACTAAAAAACTCTTTTCTTCTAATCACTTGAAACTTTCAAGCACATAGAAATCAATCAAGAAGATGGAGAAAATACATATTCTCCTATGAATGCTTTGATTTGATGATAATAATAGTGCAATTGCGAAAATTTTTCCAAGATGAAAGCAACAAATTATTTTATTAAGCGAAACTAACTATGATTCTTTCACAAAAGCACAAGGTCTTCAGAAACCCTAAATTGTAATTCAAAGTGATTTTGACTAAAAATAAAAAATTTTTAAAGCTTAACCAGTGTATTTGATAGAACAAAATAAGAATATCAATGACAAAAAGACATTCAAACTTGTTTTTATCAGTCTACAAATCAACTAGTCAAAACCCTAAGGTATTCTTCCAAAAAGACATATTCATCAGAAAATCATCAACAAAGCAATCAACTGAGTTCAGAAAAGACAACACACAGTCCAAAAAAATAAAATGACACTTTCAGAAAGACAAATTGACATCTAGGTTGAAGCTATAATGAAATTTAAAAAAAAAATCAAGGATTGCATGGGTTTCCAATAGGCAACAGTGTGCATGTGCTTAGTTGCTACAGAAAAAAAGGGTGTAGAGCTACACTCTATGTAAAAATAGAAACAACGCAGGGAGGAAAACTTAAAGAAAAAATAAAAAACTCGAAAATTAACCAACCAGATCTAAAAGGCCATTAATTTATGAAGACTTAGGACTAAATAAATTAGAAAAATCAGAAAGCGAGGCTAAGCAAAAAGACGAGAACAGAGATGTTCCCCAGTATGGTCGCCAGTTTGTTACACCGGACAATCCCTCTTGAGGACAATATCAATCTCCCTAGATCCTAAATGGAAACTAGAAACAATCATGAAAATGAACTAACTCTTTCCCTAAGTTGAACTTTTTTGAATTACAAGTAGTCTAACTAATGGATAAACCTCTTACCGGTTTCACGAAATGCCTTACGAAGATCCTTGGTTGTGACTTGATGCAACTTCTTCAATGCTTAGTAGAAACTACAAACATAAACCATAAAAAGGATCAAAAGCACTTGTGATATAGTAATTCAAACAAATTAGCATAATGATCAAGGAAATTATGGATTGAACTTGCCTTAATGAACATAATAAACAATTGCAAACTATTCATCATTCACAAATGACAAAATCAATGGGAGAAAGTGCTCATTTATATTAATCAGAAGATAAGAGGAGACTTAGAACCTTCACCTTGATGCCATGAGGTCTCTCCCAAATGCCTTCAATCTCCTCCTTAGATAGCAATCTCTCCAATCTCAAACTAGCACCATAAGTTTGTATTCTCTGAATTTTGACCTCCTTCATCCCTCAACCCTCTAGTCCTTTTATAGATCAAAGAGGGGAAAGTTTCAAACCCTAAGAAGAAGATGAACCTCCTTTAGTGAAGGATTAGGTTACCATGAGAAAAGGGATGGAGATGCATCTTATGAGAGTTATAGTTCGAATAGTCATCACCTGGATGTTTTCAGTTGGGAAATATTCGACTAACTAGGTTTCTAAAATGTACTTTTTTATTTTTACTTTCTATAATTCACCTGCACGGGTTTATAGTTACAGACAGAGCGTAGCTTTGTGATGTTTTCATAGTAAATTTTAGCGCATGCGTGGGAAAAATTAGAGAAATCGATGTAGGTGGAACTTAACAAGGTGTGAGAGCTATTTGACCCAAATTTCTCTAACATATTTTGAGTTGTTGGACTTCTAAGGGAGATGGTTTCAACATGTTCACGGATGATAGTAATATCCATAAACTGATCAAGTGTCATGACCAAAAATTGACGTGTAACACCCACCTATGACAAAGAAATTTATTCCATTGTGCATGTCCACCGTCAATGGAAGCATTACATTATGGGGAAGGAAACGGTCATCCACATAGACGACCGACCCTTGCAAATCATCTAGATGCAAGGGAAGTTGCAGAATGATCACCATCATAAATGGTCCACATACCTGCAACAATTCCATTTGAACATTAAGTACAAGAAGGGAAACACCAATAATGTTGCAGACTGCCTCAACCGACCACCAGTCATGGCACTGATCACTGTGCTCGACTCTTATGGGCAGGAGTCTCGGGGTGGCCGCATCTTTACAAGAGCAATCCAGAATTCAGCAGCACATACCAGACACTCTTGGAAGGTAAGAAAGTTCCAAATTTTCACCTCCAGGATGCATTGTTATGCCACCTGGGACACATCTGTGTTCCTTCAATCGAGTGTGCTAAGATAATTCGGGAGGCACACTACAATTGGGTCATTGGACATTTCAGAGTAGAGAAAATAGTGGCAATACTACAGAAGTATTTTTATTGGCTGATCCTTCGTCAAGATTAAATCCTGCACTGCCTACATCATTTCCAAACCAACCATTAAGAAGAAAGGCCTATATACTCCTTTGCCTACTCCTAGCCACCCTTTGGAATCCATCTCCATGGATTACATGTTGACCCTTCCTTCTACTAAGCATGGCAACAACTGTGTTTTCATGGTTGTCGACAAATTCTCTAAGATGTCCATTGTGGCGGCTTGCAAGAAGAGTATCAAAACAGAGGCCATTGCTAATATCTTCTTTGAGTGAGTGTGGGTATATTTTGGGATCCCACATTACATTGTCTCAGATCGGGACAATAGATTCCTAAGTGCATTTTGGTCAAGTCCCTGGTCAATGCTAGATACCAAACTCACTGAGTCCATGAATTTCCATCCCCAAAATGACGACCAAACATAGGTTGTCGATGTGATTATCGTACATATTATACGCATGTACAAATCGAAGCATCCACACACATGCGATCAAATCCTCTCTTATGTCCATCACATCTATAACAAAGATATCCATAGCTCAATGGGTCACAACCCCTTTCAGGTAGGGCTAGGATTTCAGCCATTATGTCCCATTGATGTGGCCATACCATTTGAAGCTACTCAGGCAGATTCAGCTCATGTCTAGTCTGAAGCTAATAGGGCTAACAACTTCATTGAGAACATTCAACACATCCGCCAGCATGTCCATGATATATTGGATAGATCTAATGCTAAATACAAGCAACTACATGATCAACATCAGGTGTCACACACGTTTCAGGTGGGTGGCAAAGTTTGGGTACATTTTCAAAAGGAGTGCCTCGCTAGACCGCATTGCAATCTTCCCCACTCTAATATGGTCCATACACCATCACCAAGGCTGTAGGGGAAAATTCCTTTAAGCTTAGCATTCCACCGTTCCTTGTTCTGCATCCATTGTTCAATGTAGACTGCCTTCAGCCATACTTTCCACCATTGTTGGACACATCTAACATTATAGAACAACTCAGGCCAACAAAGTTAAACTCAGATTGCATGAAACAGGACACAACTGATCGGATCATGGACACACAAATTAAGAACACTGACCAATAGAAGATCCAACTATATCAGGTTGTCAAAGATGGCCAACTCTTGGACCAAGGCAAATGGCTCAACAGGGACCAAGTTCAAGAGAAGTTTCCCCATCTCATGGAGGCACTCAATGCAAAAGGGACCATTCCTTCCTAAGGGGGGGATGAATGATCTAGGTGCATATTGGTGGCCACCCACCTATTCCACTTGGACCCCCAACACTGTCTCTTTCATTTTTTCATTTTTTCAGTTTCCTTAATTGTAGCACAATTTACTATTTTTGGTAGTTTTTTGGGTCTTGAACTTCCAAAGTCGCTTTGAGGCCCTAAACGACATTTTTTGGGAACACCGGGAAAACATGAGTCTTTGCCTCATGGACTCATGTTTTCATTCAAAACTTGTATTCCTTCGATAGATCTTTCTAGCAAGGTATTGTGTGCGTCAAACAGAGATCATATGCTAAAGTTACAACCTCGAGAAGTTGATGTACCAATTTACCCAAATGGGGTCCATAGTTTTGGCGCTTCATCTCCAAGGATTAGTTTTTGGATGTTTATGGTTTTCCATTGTTTCTCAATAATATATGGGCCTTCAAGCCTCATTTTAACACAATTCAAAGGCATGTAGCTATCACATCTCTTCTCAGAGATAAGCTACCATTGCCCGAACTAGTTTATTTCCATTCTGTTTGTAAGGATATTTTAGTATTTGATGTTAATGAAATGAAGTGTTATTTCTGCTACATCTCTATATTTATGGCTATATATGTGATTTTTTTGTTCCCATTTAATTTTGCATCACACAGGTCTGAGGCTTGTCCGCAAAAGAACATGTTCTCTCGGAGATGAAGTTGCAGGTTCTAAATCTCACATTTTTGTTTTACGGTTTTGGGCCTTAGTCAGAAGCATTGGACAGAGAGATCTCGACTGAAAACACTCACTATAGGCTCATCCATGTGACTAAAGCATCCTAATCGTATACACAACTCGTCCTCCATGCGACGAACATCTAGGGTTTCAGAATCTCAGTTGCAAACTACAGTCACTCACTTATAAGCTCCAAAGAGTGTCTAGAAGCTTCCCAATCACACACATGACTCCTCCTCCATGTGACTAGGACCTAAATGATCAAATTTCAGTTGTTTGAATATTTTTCTCAATGACCGCAATGTTTGACAGTTGATCGCAAACAGTAAGAATTCATTACAGGCTTTAGAATCAAGATTTTGAGTATAAGCATTGTTGGTTTCATTTCATGGATGTTGTTGCTTTTTTTGATAAATAGTTGTATAAATGAATATATGGATCATTGTACTCACTTTTTCTTAATCATTTGATGAAAATCTAATAAGAAGAATAATTTGAAAGGGTTTTCCCCATAGTGGGTTTTTCGCTCGTCTCCGACCACTCCTGGTGTCTTTATGTGTGAATGCTTTTCTTATATTTTTCCTTTATGTTCCATTGCATTAATGATGATGATATTTTTCTTTCTATATAATTGCATATGCTATTGAATAATGATGTAAATCTGAATAATTTTATGATGGTATGGGGTGAATGTAATGTGTTAATAAATAAATGCAATTATCAAAGCAAATAACAATAGAGCCCTAAGAAAAATTAACAACTAAATCAATCAATTAATCAAAACATTTATCATGGCTTGAAGAAAAAAACTCAAAGGAACAAGTAATTCAACGGGTATTCATTATTAATCAAGCTATTGATTTCACAGATGCAAAAAATGAAAAGTTGTTAAATATTTTATTGTTAATCAAGATATTGTAGGACAACTAAAAGCAACTCAGTATATGGCTACAAATCATGTATTAGAACAAATGTTTTAGGAAGATTGTACAATAAATTATTTATGGTCTTTGTTTTAGACTAATTTTCCTGTAAATTATTTAACCAATTCAAATAGTAAAACTGTTGAAATTGAACTAGGGAAAATTTTAAATATCACTTCAACATTAAAATCATCTCATGAAACTACAATGATTCAAGTACTGAAGAAATATTTCAAATCATTTGCTTGGTATTACACAAATATGAAAGTAATTCATCCTAGCAGATGCATTCATCATATCTACACAAATGAACATGCAAAACCTATAATATAGCCTCAATATCAAATGAATCCAATATTCAAGGAGATAGCGAAGGAAGAACTCCAAAAGCTATTAAAGGTAGATTTTATCTACTATGTCTTTGACAGTCAATGAGTTTCTCCTTTATTTATAGTGCCTAAAAAGAATGGTAAATGGAGATTTGTTGTTTGTTATACATAATTAGATAAAGCTACCTTCAAAAATTATTTTCCTTTACCATTCATCAACCAAGTCCTAAACACCATAGCTGGGAAGAAACATTTTTACTTCTTGGATGTGTTTAGCAACTATAATCAAATAAAAATAGCTTAGAGGATCAAGAAAAAACTATTTTCGCATCTCCTTGGGGAACATATTTCGATAAGGTATTACCCTTCAATTTGTGTAATGCACCAACTACATTTCAAAGAGTAGTCTTACCCATATTTGTTGACTTAATACAGGAATCTATTGAAATTTGTATGAACAATTTTTCTATATATTGAAATACTTTTGAAGAATATTTTGTTAACCTAGAAAAAGTTTTAAAAAGATTCATAGAAGCCCACTTATTCCATAGGAACAAGAAATTTTGCATTTTATTAACAAAAGGGATTATATTGGGACATCATATATCTATTGTGGGAATAATAATAGATCCATCCAAGATTGAAATCATTGCTAAATTACTAGTTCCATCAAATCAAAGAGAAGTAATAAGTTTCTTAGGTTATGGAGGGTAGTATCATTGGTTCATAAAAAACTTTAGCAGAATAGTCTTGCCACTATTCAAATTTCTTACTAAAGACACTTAATTTTACTAGAATGTTAACTGCCACTTTTTTTTAGAAACTTATAGAAAAACTATCCACAACACTAGTGCTAAGAAGACCTAATTGGGATTTACGATTTCATATCTCCATAGACATATTTGATATAATAATAGAGATAGAATTAGGTCAAAAGGAGAATCTTAAGACTTATTCCATTTATTTATTAGTAAAAATATAACTCCTTGTTTATCCTCTATTTAGATGGCATTGTGTTATAATAAAATATCACATCCTAACCTTAATAAACCTATTTCAAACAATTTTTCTTACATTTTGAACAAAGTTTGATCAATAAACCACTTCCTAAGTTATTTTTTTATTCATTTTTAATTTTGTAAATTTCATGAAGATGCGTGCATGGTAAATCCACTCTGCCTGATTTTTATTAGAAGATATCATTTTTCATAAATGTTCATTCGTTTTGATACTTGCAAGCAAGCTGGGTAAAAATAAGGACATGGATTTTGTCACCCATGATCTTAGGTTGTGTTATAGACATATTTGGGCACTGCAACCGCAATCACATATGTCCATAAAAAAAGGGCTTCTGAGTCCCTAAAAGTGTTGTTTCAAGCCCTGAAGGAACAAGGTCAGCTGATTACATCATCTCCCTGAAGTTCTCCACAGAAAACTGCTTAGAACTGGTCAAAACTGGACCATACAGACTGCCCAGTGCAGAGGGTGTGATGCATCTCACCTGCTTAGTGTAAAAAGTGTCATGCATACTGGAAATCCCTTCTGTAGGGTGCGATGGGCGAGAGTAGACAAATGGAAGAGGCAGTTTGCAAGGTGGATGATCATGGAATCTTCTAGAAAATTCTCCTGTGACAATTGCCTCTCTGAATTTGCCAAGGGATGAGTAAGAGATCATCAATCTCCAAGTGGAATCAAGAACTATTAGAGAGAGGACACTAATCAAAATCCCAGAAGCTGACTCACCCCCCTATAATCATTTATATATGGATCCCTCATCCCAGAGATCCAGAGGCTAGAATCTTGTATCTTGTAAGGAAGTGTTGTTGGTTTCCTAATACAATATCATAGTGTTGCATGATCTAAGCTTTTCATGAGGTGAATAAGGGCTTTCATGCTGGGAGGATGATGCTAGGTCAGATCAATGGGTTGTAATCCTCTCTTCTAACCTCTATATCAATAAAGCTATTCAAGTTTTCCTCCACATTCTTGTATGTTAGCTAATATATGCATGTATGTGGTCAATATATATCTGGTCATATATTGTTTATGACTATATATCTCTACACTTTGAACGTATTATGTTGCTTTGACTTTACAGGTACTCTTTGAAGTGGAGTGGTCAAGGGAGAAGCGGCAAACATATGTCAAAGAGGAGAAGGAACAAGTAGAAAACCAAGCGAAAGATCAAGGTTGGTATTCTTTTCTCCTCTCCTATCTAATTCTCATAAAGGAAAGGAAAGTAACTTTAATATATTTGTTTCTAAGATAGCTACCCATCTTAATAGGACTAGCAGCTCTGCATAGACACTAGATTTCCCGATAACAAAATGGCGACTCCACTGGGGAGCAACTAGTTTATTTGCTTGTCTATATTTGTTTACTTTATAAACTTATAGACAAAGCCTGAAGTCAAGCCAACTAGCCTTCGAGCTGCATTTGCTATGCAAGTGCAAAGTAGATCAATGCTACTTCAGTCTATCTTCAGTTTTTGTTTATAAACTGAACAATTGATTTGTAGACATCCTAATTGCCCTGGTGGTGGCTCAAGCAGCCTCATTAGATCAGCCCCTATGATTTGCATTTACTGACTATCATTTGCTCGACCTAAATTCCTAAACTAAGCTGCAAATTGTGACCTGGAACCAAGTTGAAGTCTCGTCCCTGGATCATCGCACCTTCTCCTCTTGGGAATCTAGATGCATCGCACCTCCCGTGTGTAGTAAGTGAGATGCATCACACTTTCCCTATGTTACAGGTGCGATGATTAGATAAGACCTCTTTTGCTTACAGATTTTGGTTTCTTGTTCACTCTCTTTAGCTTTATTCAGGAGTTTTGCTGTCTGTGATCAGTATACCTTTGTGGAAACTCCCTTCTTTTGCATGATTCAGCCTCCATAGTACAAAGAACTATAAATTTTTTTATGTATTGTTCGCCATTTAGAGTCCTCTTTTACAAAGAAGTAGCATAATCAAGTTGTCGTATTTTGATTTGAAAGTGTCACAAGTGTCGTTTTCAGTCAAAGAAAATAATTCCATTGTTCTTGATGGTCGATTACACTGTTACTCTTGTATTTGATTTGAATTAATAGTTTTTTAAGTGTTGAAAAAAATTTTCAATTCAAAATCGCAAAGTGTCGTGATTATCTTCCTTTCGTTTTTGAAAAGAAAATCATTAGTGTTGTCACTTGAAACAATTCAAATTTGTACTTAGCATTCTTTTTGTCATTCACACATTGAGAAAGCGAAAACAAATAAATGCACGTGAATTTGCATTTATACTGCTTGTTGATTTAGGACAGTGCATCTAGTGTGTGCTCTCTGCCCTTTGTTGAAAAGAACCTCATTTCTCTTTCCTTAGTAGCTAGGATTTTCATTGCAAAACGAAGATAAAACGATTGTTTATCATCTTAGATTGCATTTTAGGAATTGTATATCTGCATCACGCGATGAACCTGAAAGGAAAACTTCTTACGAAAGATCAACTGTAAAATAAATTTAATGAACATAAAAATGCTTTGGAACCTAACGCACAACATTTAGAAGTCTAGGCTAGAGACGTATTCTGGCATCGTAAAGCCTGGTAACTATTGCTTTCATTGTAGGTTGGGTGATTCCTCCTCTTTGAGACGACAAGTGCCAGTATGGACTTGTGCTCCCATGTATTGTCGAGTATATATTGGGAGACCACAATAAGCTACATCCTTTATCCTTAGGAAGCCATGTATGCCGCCCTATCGGTCGCAATGCACTGAACACAGCATTCGGGAAGATTGACTGCCGTACCGTAAAAAGTATTCTACATTTTTCCGATTGGTTTGGTAATCCCTCTGTCTAGATTTCCAGAGTAGTCTCTTTTGTTCCTTTTCAGACTCTTTAAAGGAAAAGGTCCATCTGAGCACTTGTCATTTCAGGCTCATTAAAAATCGAAGGCGACTAGAGCCATCTTTTGCTTTTTACTCGACTCTTAAAAATTGAAAAAGCAAGTTGTGTCAAAGCGTCTAAAATTTATTTTAATCAGAATAACATCACTATTCCCTCGTTGGTCTTAGGTTGAGAAAAATGGAGTCCACCACCCAAGGATTTCCCCTTGCGGGAAATCCTAGTCCTTTCTCCTCTTGGGGAGATGTTGGTGCACCTCATATGGCCACATTGTCCCTCCCAGGACTGACAATTGGCTTACCCATATGGCTCTTCTCGACCTCGACGTTCAAACCACTGCGGTTCCTGAACAATCAAATCAGCAACTAGATGATACTAGAGTTACCCCCCAACCTTCTGCTTCGCTTGTTTCTTCCTACCCTCCTTCCTCTTCTCTTGGCAAAGTTGGTGAAGCTAAAGACCAAGTAAATGAGAAGAAGAAGAAAGGGAAGAAGGAGAAAGAAAAGAAGAAGAAGGAGCCAAAGTTGAAAAGGGGCAGTCGTGCATCATCTAGCAAAAATCCACACACTGCAACCAAACCGAAATCTCCATGTGTCATTTGCAAAGGGGACCACTATCATCGAGATTGTCCTTGCATCACTTGGATCTTAAGAGACTAGTCTCCTCATTTTCACAATCCGGTGTCATCAACCTCTGACGATCATGTTGAGATTACACCGTCAACTAGCGAAAACGAAGTCTTTGGATAGAAACGAAAATGTAAATTTCCTTGTAGAGTGTGCAAAGGCAATCATGTCGTCAACCGTTGTCCCTTCCTGGACGAAGCTAAAAGAGTCTTGGATAACCATCCTGCTTCACCGCTACGGCTTCCTCCTGGGTACAAGAAACTCTTGCCAAGTCCATCGTTAGTTGAAAACCTGACTGACACGCCCTTGTGGTCAGTCGAAGCATCTATCATTGAATATAAACCCTCTGAGTCCACACTAGACGAAAGTCAAAAGGTTGAGGTGGCAGTCGACCCGGTCTTGTCTCCGGAAGGTCTGTCTTCAGATGATATAGTCACCGAAGAGAATGGGAATGACACTGTTAAAATTATTTTCATAAACACAGACTTCGATGAACACGGGGGCAGTCTACCCGTTCCTTTACCATAGGAAGGAAGTTCATCAGGGTCATATCTAGCTGTTTATTCAGTCCCACCTCCAAGCAACCTAGTCGTTTCCTTCGATTGGAATCTACTAGGCAGACCCCGTTTACCATCTAATGTACCATTTTGAATCATTGTACAAGCTTTCAGAATGGTCATGGTCGGTACCATCATAGATAAAGGGGCTTCTATGAGTATCCTTTCCTCAACTACATGGAAAGCGCTTGGTTCGCCATCGCTTCTGCCTGAGATGCGAAATCTAACAGGCTTCGATAAAGGAACCAGTCGACCGTTAGGGATCCTTTCGAGTTTGCCTATAACTTTGAGAGGGAAAACCGTATATCTGAATGTAATGGTAGTCCAAGGACCCTTATATTATAATATACTCCTTGGATGTGACTATATTTATAGCATAGGAACCATTGTCTCCTCACTCTTTCGAGTAATGTGTTTCCCGCATGAAGGCCGAATGGTCTAGCTCATAGACCAACTTTCATTCCCCACCTCACACATAGCTAATAGTAAAATGCCATCCCTAACTGGTCTTTTCACACGAGGAATGTCTCATCAATCTCCAGTCCATCCACTTGAAGAGCGCGAGTAATTCAGTGGACATGACTGAAACCCAGGGGGCATGCACTGTGTTTTGCTTCGGCAGGAAAACTTCAGGTATAGGGTAAGTTTCTGCGTAGGAATTTGACCGGTTTGACACGCCCATCCATTTAGGAAAATGGGGTTGGAATGGAATAGGATACCTCTGTTAGAAGGTAGGCCTTTCTCGATAAAACAAATGTTTTGTTTGCAAATTGAAGGGTAACCTGGAAAAGGTAGGCCTTTCCTAACAGAACAAATGCTTTGTCTGCAAATTGAAGGGTAATCTGGAAACTCTACTTCGCTATACCCAGAGGAATATAAACCTTTTTGCGCACAAGTGAAAAGTGACCAATGTAACTCTAACTCTATAGTTTCGCTAACTTCAACTGCTTAAGTTAGGTGAGTGGTCGAAAGGACCATTCACCTTCACAAGGGCAGTATGGCACCAGCAAAGTAAAGGAAAAAGTTTTCCTACCTAACCTCAGTAGTTAACTAACCCCTAGGACAGTAGTTGGTCATTCTTAGCTTGCATGCGAGAAGGAGCAGAGCAAAGTTTTGAATGGTGCAAGCTCCTTAAAAATTGAACCTATCAGTGAGACATCTTTATTATACGACTGGCACGAGCAGTTTTTATGCGAATTTCAAAGCTCGTTAAAAATTAAACCTAAGCAATGAGCAAATGTTCCCTAGAGTTTAAGCTCACTAAAAAATGAACCAACCTCTGGTAAATAACCATTGAGAATGCATTA
Organism: Pinus taeda; assembly: GCA_000404065.3. Lineage (NCBI taxonomy): Eukaryota > Viridiplantae > Streptophyta > Pinopsida > Pinales > Pinaceae > Pinus > Pinus taeda. The sequence goes on along the minus strand of APFE030612699.1, from coordinate 76,808 downwards.
TCATCAGCTTTTGAGCCTTGGTCATGTTCCTGCCATCACTTCCACTCTGTTTTAGCTGATCATACGCCTCCATTTGATTGTTTACCCTTTTGAGGAACAACTACGAAGAGTGATTCAGTTAGCCATCCTTGTGACACTGCTGTGATTGGAAAATTCCAAACCTTACCTGGAATTAGTAGCTACCTGAATATATCACTCGTTCCTCAAAGATGAGTCTACTTTAAGCTCTTTTCACCTGACTCATAAAATATGAAAAGATTGCCGAGCACTTGGCCTCTCTAGCTCATTAAAGCTACCGAGAGTGCTATCCCTCCTATAGATTTTAATCTTTTTGGACTTGAGGGATTATTGCACAAAAATATCAAGTGCTTGTGTTGTTCGGTTCCTTAAAACTATCGAAAATTCATCCTTTTTGTATTATTTTATACTTTTTAGGACTTAAGGGATTATGTGACAAAAAAGGATTACTGGAGTTTTCTTTCCGTCCCTTTTCAGACTCTCTAAAATTGAAAACGGACCGAGTTTTCTTTGTCGTTAAACTCGTTAAAACCAATAGCGACAAACTTGTCCATGCAGACAAGAACACGTTTCACTGTTGCTAAGCTCGTTAAAACATAGCGACGGGTTTTCCCGAAGGGCAAATTATAGAACAAGCATATGTCATCCTCCTCAAGATTGACAAAAATAAAGAGGTATTGGTCAGCAATGACTAGGGAAAAATTGGGAAGAAAACTTGAAGAAACTTTATTGGTAGCGAGTCGCTCTTGAACATGACACTTTCACTCCATCACCATGATTGAGTTGGGTTGGGTTATTCCGTTCACCGGTCATATTCCCATTGGTCCACCGTACCATCCATCTTTGGGGTTAACGCTACCAATCCATTTCAGTGTCGCCAGTATGTTCAAGAGAAGTCGATCAGAGAATTCACCAACCCATGTTGTGTCTCATCCACTGCAATACATTCCCACTCCATCCTTTGATGACTGCCACCCTGAACCCTATATTGTCAGATTTTTTTCACCTCCAAAATAATTTGCTCCATTCCGTGTCGTAGACATGGGATTCATTAAGGCCCTCCTACGATGGGTTACTTCTTTTCGAAGACAACTCGTTATCCAAGAAGTCAACCTAGGAACAACCTTTTCAGTACTTTGAAGCTTGCATGCCTCAATGGCAAGTTTCTCACTTCCGATGACAGGTTTACATCAATGGCCTTCGATCGAAATATTTTGCATGGTGTTCAACACCAAGTCCTTTTTTCACACCACGTAAATTACACTGTAGTACCTTGAGGGTCATCATCATTGTTGGTGATTCCTCTCGCGCCTGTTAACAGCTTACATCATTGGATGGTAATCAGGCGATTTCTTTCGATGTTCGACTTCAGAACATCTTCACGTGGATCGACTTGTACTTCGGACGAAGATTAGATGAGTTTGAAGACCCCGGATCTAGTTTCATCCATCCGGATTGCGATATATTCAGGAAAATAAAGACATCAAATGTACATCATTGCTGCACAGATGATCATCCAAATCAAAGGATGATGGCTATACCAGAATCATCAGTCTACCACACAGACGGTTGTCTCTCCGATGTACATGAAAATGAATTTATAAAGCTGAGCATGGGAATTACCGCCTCAACAAGATCATGAAAATGTTATGAAGATAATGTATTGTATTGTATCTTATTACAGGTCGCCTTCCAATTCGAAAGAACCTCAGATCCTCATGATAAAGCATTTCACCCACCATCAAAGATCTACGACCTCATGCTTTAAGGGCAACTGTTATAGACATATTTGGGAACTGCAACCCCAATCACATTTGTCCATAAACCAAGGTCTTTTGAGTCCCTAAAGGTGTTGTTTCATGCCCTAAAGGAACAAGGTCAGCTGATTACATCATCTCCCAGAAGTTCTCTACAGAAAACTGCTCAGAACTGGTCAAAACTGGACCATACAGACTGCCCAGTGCAGAGGGTGTGATGCATCTCACCTGCTCAGTATAAAAAGTGTGATGCATACTGGAAATCCCTTTTGTAGGGTGTGATGGGCAAGAGTAGACAAATAGTAGAGACAGTTTGCAAGGTGGATGATCATGGAATCTTCCAGAAACTTCTCCTGTGACACTTGCCTCTCTGAATTTTCCCAGGGATGAGTAAGAGATTATCAATCTCCAAGTGGAATCAAGAACTATTAGAGAGAGGACACTAGTCAAAATCCCAAAAGCTGACTCACCCCCCTACAATCATCTATATATGGATCCCTCATCCCAGAGATCCAGAGGCTAGAATCTTGTATCTTGTAAGGAAGTGTTGTTGGTTTCCTGGTGCAATATCATAGTGTTGGGTGATTTAAGCTTTTCATGAGGTGAAGAAGGGCTTTCATGTTGGGAGGATGACGCTGGGCCAGATTAATGGGTTGTAATCCTCTCTTCTAACCTCTATATCAATAAAGCTATTCGAGTTTTCCTCCACATTCTTGTATGTTAGCTGATATATGCAAGTATGTGGTCAATATATATTTGGTCCTTTATTGTTTATGACTGTAGATCTCTTCACTTTGAAGGTATTAGGCTTCTTTGACTTTATAGGTACTATTTGAAGCGGAGTCGTCAAGGGAAGAGCGGCAAACATCTATCAAAGAGGAGAAGGAACAAGCGGAAAACCAAGCGAAAGATCAAGGTTGGTATTCTTTGCTCCTCTCCTATCTACTTCTCATAAAGGAAAGCAAAAGTAACTTTAATCTGTTTGTTTCTAAGATAGCTACCCGTCTTAGTGGGAGTAGCAGCTCTGCATAGACACTAGATTTCCCAATAACAGGATGGTGAAATTTTCTTTCGTTCCATGAAAATCAACTCACATATGCTTGTTCAATGTGCGATCAATGTGGCCACTTTATTTACTAAAACATATATTTACACAAAAACCTTGTCCATATATGCTAAAATGTGATTTTTCCCATGATCTTGGCCATCGGTATTGTTAAATTTATCAAGCACAAAGATTAGAATAGTTTCTTGTTAGGTACGAAGAGAAACTTTAGTAGTTTGTTACAAAAATTGTGTATAAATGCAAAGCTAGTGAAACTTGCGAGATAACTTTTTAATTTTAAACTCTTAGATTTGTATTGTAACTTTTATGCTTAGAAACTTCACCATTGAAGCTCTAATTTTAGCTTCTTTATGGTTAATACATATAGCCTTTGTTATTTTTCATTAGTTGGTAGCCTTCAATGTGCAAGCTAAGGTGTGGAGGACCCCCACAGTATCCAAGTGTGAACTCATTTCCATTTGTAGTTCTTAACTCTATATGTTAGTACATATCTTCGCATGTTTCCCTTTCATACTTATGTAAGAAAACTTTTACTTTCATGAGATTTTATCTATCTTATTCATATTTTCAATTTCATTTTTTTTCTTGTCTACACCTATACATAAAACTATATTGTGTCATTAGCCTTATTTCTCTATTACATACCATAGCTTTATTCCTATTCATGAAAAAATGAGTTTTTTGTTATCATGTATTAGTTAATGCTCTTGAATACAAGCCTATTTATGGACTAGGTAAAAAACTAGGAGTGTTCATCCATTGGAAAAGGCCCTAGAGCATGCATAGCTTATCAAATTAGTCTTGCATCAAAGCATTATAAGTATTTCTTTCATAGATTAGTAAATTTCTTGAGAAACAAGATTAATTATGGGTTGGGTAAATTATTAGGGGTTTCCATCCATTTGGAAAATGCCATAATGCATGCACATCCACCAAAATAGACTTACTCAAGAATTCTTTCCATTTTTTAATATGTCCTTTTATTTTAATACTTGAAAACAACCATGCTAGATAAGTATGATACTTTGGAGTCAAAAATTGTAGGAAATCGAATCCAAAGAAATCACAACTTGTGGGATGACAGTGCATGCTTGATATTCCAAAATATTTTAAGCAATGTTCTTTTCTTTCACTTTCAAGAAGTTTGATTAGTTTCTTTTAGTTATTTGAATTGTTAAATCATAGTTTTGTTTCATACATTCTTGATTTTTCCAATTTAGAGTTTTACATTTTAATTTGCCTACTAGTTAACTTAAGCAATTTAGCTCTAATATTTAGGACAAATAATCATTTTTCCATTTTCTAACATGACAACAAATTTAAGTCCAATTCTATACACATAGTCATGTTCTTCTAAGTTTATGAACATATAAATTGATTAAATTAACATGTGCTAATTTATGCCCATAAATTAGCTTGAAATTCTTGGCACCATTGTCGTAGAAGCACATGTTGGGCTAGAGTTAGATATATAATTTTTTCATGAAGTTTTGCATTAAATTTTTCAAAATATAAACATTTAGGACCTGTAGAAGTGAAGCCAATAAGACGAGAAGTAAAAACCTGCGTATTTACTTTAGTTGAGTCTTTGCAAGTTCTACTCATGCTTATCTATGCAATTTTGAATTAGGTTTTAGTTTTGAATTATATTTATGTATGAATTATTATGCTAGACATCGATATCATAAAGGTAGGTACATAAAACAAAAAAACCCCACTACTTATCAACCTCTAGTGGTACCAAGAACATCAAAAGCCAAAAAATAATGAGAAGAACAAACTACAACAATTGTTGGAAAAATAATTATTAAAAAATTTGAACAAAAAGCGATCTATAGGGAAGAGGTTGACACTTGTAGAAATACAAACACTATTTTCTCAAAAAGAGGATAGGAATTATCCAAATTGGATGCTAAAACACTCTCTAAGTTTTCATGAACTCTTTAAAAATCATGTCAAGGATTAAAAGTCTTACAAAGGTCAAGCTTATCGGAGATACCCTCGAAACAGTTGCAATTTGTGATCAGCGCGGAGCAACGAGAACTGTCGGTCAAGCGCATAGACTGTCAACCCATGGCAATGCGCACTATCACAAATTAGCAATTGTAGAGGCCATTTCAAGAAACGGGGGTAGTTTCCGATATGCGATTTCAACCCCTCAAAGAAGGAAAGGCACAAGCACTCGGACCTGAAAAATTATAAAATGCAACAGATATCGTTCCGATTCCGTGAAAGCGGGATTCCACAAAACCGACAAAATATCAGAGGGGCTATGAGCAGTAAGCGGTTTCAACTGAGTTCTGCCCAATGCCATACAATGAGTGCCACACATCTAGCAAAAGAGAGAGAAAACCATTCACATCGGATGGGTAAACATCATGCTACTTAACCGCCCGATATGAACGATGACCGTAGGATCTGGAGCCCCTAGATCAATGGTGGAGACACGTTTCGATGGATGACTCGATTTGACTGGGTCAACAGGTAGAGTTCTATATGATTTGAAGTCCGATATGGACGATGCATTAGCAGAAGGTCATGTTTCGCGGGTATTCTTGGAGTTAATGGAAAAAACGATCGTTTCAAATATGTCCAAGAGAAATGACACTCATCCATTATGAAATAGGTGGCCACCTCCCTGTGAAGCATTATACAGTGACTGATTACACAGGATAGAGGGATTCAAATGGATAGAGGTAGGGAACCGGAAAGCTGGGAAGCGGAAATGAACATCCAAGAAACAGATTGGCTTTAAAGCCACAAACTGACAGAAAGAAAGTAAGCAAGCAGAAAGTAGTAGGCAGTAAGCTGAAAGTGGAGAGAAGATATCGAGCTGACCTATAGAAGCAAAGGCAGCATCAAGCTAGGATTAAGTCGGAGATAGAGAGAGTCAGAGAGTCTGTGCTGTCCAGAGAAGGTTTGAGAGGTTCAAGCACACTCCTCTATAATGCCTATCATGTATAAGTCTCAGATTGGGCTCATACTACTGTGACCAATAGAGGTCGAGATTCAATAAGGAGAGTTTGTGTACTCTAGAGACTTGGGGGATCCAAGTACAGTCTTGCTGATTTATATCTATTAAGTGAGACTCAATTTGAGCTCACTGTTGTAAAAACTCTGCTTTGAAAATATAATAGAGAGGTGTAGGTTTTAACCCCGTACAGAAATTACCTGCATACGAATTCTAAATCACAGGAAAACTAAAAATGCGAGAGCATAACACATAAAACACATATACACAGAGATTTCCCACTGGATCTCAAAACCGAGACTACCATCTTGATTTTTCATTATATTCCTTTCAATGTTACAATACATATTTATACATGCCGAAGCATCCAATACCATGGACCAAAAACCATCGCGTCGAAAACCATGGACCGAAACACCATAGGTAGGTTCGCCCAACCTAATATAGGGTCCAATAACAAAATTTCTCGGGGCGCTGCCCCGAACCCCATAGAGGGAGGGTACCCGCCCACCTCAAATCCCCCGGACAGGGGGGGGCTACCGCCCCCCCGCTGTGCAATCGGCGCAACGAAGGGGGGGCTCCGCCCCCCCTCTAACCCCCTGGTTCACTACGTAGGTTAGTCGTGGAAAGAATATAACACAACCCAACAATATCCCACTTGTTGTTTTCTTTCCATAGGGGGCCACAGGAGAGCTTAGTC